>BQNB010005525.1:0-87553 GCA_026074375.1 Tanacetum coccineum
TTAAGTCATATGAAGATTTATTCCTAACAAAAAGGGTGATTTTTAGTGTTTTAAGGTGTAAAAGTTTGTAGTTCATCGCAACGGTTTGGTATTCTGTTTGTTGTTAGTCGAAGCAGTTTGGTCTACTGTTCTTGAGGTTTGTCAGGAAAGTATATTGTTCTGGCGATTTGTCAGGATCGTACACTGTGCTATCAGTTTGTCATTTCTAACAGCGGTTTGTCTTATTATGTAGAGGTTTGTCAGTAGCGGTTTGTCTTTTAGTGTAGCGGTTTACTAGTAGAGGTTTGGTAATCATAGCGGTTTGATACCGTAGCGGTTTATAGGTTTTTGAAGACAATTTCTCATAGCGATTTGGGAAACAAACCTCTGCCAATTTCACTTCTTGGTAGCGGTTTGGTTTTTGAAGACTAATTCTTATAGCGATTTAGGAAACAAACTTCTGCCCATTTCATTTCTTGGTAGCGGTTTGGCAGTTTGTCTTCATAGCGGTTTACCAGTCATAGCGGCTTGACAATAGCGGTTTGACAGTAGCGGTTTGGTTACTATTCCAGTGGTTTGAGACACTGTTTTTGGACTATTAGACTACTTTGACACTTGAACTACATTCAAACTCAAACCTTTTCAAAACAAAACAACAAAAACACTTAATTTCACATCACCACTTTTAACATACAATCACTAATCATTGATCGATCCAATCATATCATTTCACAATCAGTTAAAATGTCCAATCAGTCAGAAGATATTCAAGCGGCCGGTTCTGATACCCGACCTCCCATGCTTGACAGGACTGACTTTGAGTCATGGCAACAACGAATTCGGTTATACTGTAAGGGAAAAGATCATGGAGAGTACATACTTCAGTCTATTGATGAAGGCCCATTCAAGATGGGACGGTGCATAGATGAGATTGCTACAGGCACCGATGGTCCTTATCTAGGCCCAGAACGAGACATTGTGGTTGCAGACCTTTCACAAGCTGAAAAGGATAGACTTAGAGCTGTCATTCATGCAACAAATATCCTTCTTCAGGGCTTTCCAAGAGATATCTATAAACTCATTAACCATAACACGGATGCCAAGGATATTTGGGATAATGTGAAGATGTTATTGGAAGGTTCTGAATTGACCAAAGATGACCGTGAATCTCAGCTGTACGATGATTTTGAACATTTCGGGCAACACAAGGGTGAAAACATTCATGACTACTACGTTAGGTTTACCAAGCTAATCAATGACATGAGACATATCAAGATGACCATACCTAAAATTTAGCTGAACTCTAAGTTTATAAACAACATGTTACCCGAATGGGATAGATTTGTAACGACGGTCAAGTTAAATAGGGGTTTGAAAGAGTCCAATCACGATCAGTTGTATGCTTACCTAAAGCAACATAAGTTGCATGCCAATGAGAACAAGATGCTGATGGAAAAACTCAACCAACAAACACATGATCCACTTGCCCTAGTGTCTAATGTTTCACCTAATCAATATCCTTCATCATCATCAGTTCCTCCACAACCTTCATACATTCCACCGGTCACATACCAACCTTAGTTCACTAATAATACACAACTTGATACATGTTTCTCTCCTGCTGATGAATTGCTTGACAATTTAACGAAACAAGTTCCCCTTCTTGCCCAACAATACAAAACATAATTTCCTTAAACCAATAATCAATTGAGAACCTCCTCCAACACACGGAATCAAGCTACAGTGCAGAATGGTAGGGTTGTGGTTCAGAATGTTCAGGGGAGAAAGAACAGGGTTCAAGGAAACAATGCTAGGGCTGTTGTTGCGACAGGAAATGGGGGAGCTCAAAACAGAGTTGGTAATGCCAATGTTGGGAAAGGAAAGCCAATCAAGTGTTACAACTTCAATGGGATTGGTCATATAGCAAGAAACTGCAATCAGCCGAAGCGAACACAGAACTCTGACTACTTCAAGGAAAAGATGTTGCTGATGCAAGCTCAAGAAAATGGAGTAATTTTGGATGAGGAGCAACTGTTGTTTCTTGCAGGTGGACAAACCAACACTTTTGATGATGATGTAGATGAGGGACCAGTTCAGGACATGGCCCAGAACGAAGACAACATCTTTTAACCTGATCAATGTGACGCATTCGACTCTGATGTTGATGAGGCTCCACTGCTTAGACAATGTTCATGGCTAATCTCTCCTCTACTGATCCAGTTTATGATGAAGCTGGTCCATCGTATGATTCTGACACATTCTCTGAGGTACAAGATCATGATAATTGTCTCGATAATATGAATGAGTCTCATGAGGAACATGAGATGCACCATGTTGTATAACCAAACGATGTTTTTGACTCAGATACTGAATATACGAGTAATAGTAACATTATCTCATATGAACAGTATGTGCAGGACAACGAAGACCAAGTTGTACACAGCGATGTATCTTCTATTCCTAATGATGTAGTAATGATTATTACCAATGATATATATGAGCAAGATGCCCCATGTGTCACTTCTTACATGCCCAGCGACACTGTTAATACATCCCTAACTGCTGAACTTACTAGATATAAGGAATTAGCTGAAGCTTATGAAAAAAGAGCCTAATTTGAACTAACTGAACGAGAACTATTAATTGATACACATATGAGAATGATTATCAAAGACTGCAATGTTAAGGAAGCATCTTTACAAAAGGAACTTCATTATGTTAAAATGCAACTTAACTCTACCCTTAACCATAACAAGTTAATTAGGGAAGAAGTATCAATGTTAAAACAAGATTTTAAACAAAAAGAAAATAAGCTCCTTGAAGAATTTCTGGACATGAAACAATTAAAAGAAAAGGTCGAAGATAAGCTATATAAACAAGATCAGTCTCTTCAAACAGTTCATATGTTGTGCAAACCGAAGTCCTTTTATGATGAAATCAATAGGGTAGCAATAGGCTACAAGAACCCCTTTTATCTGTCTAAAGCAAAGCAAATTCAACCTGCTCTATATAATGGTCATGAGATTGTCAAGACTAAGCATGCTCATCCCTTAGTTCATGACTCAAAAGACACCTTAGAGATAGTTGAGACTACTATAAAATAAATGATTGAAAAAATAAAAGACCCAGAGTCTGTGAAAAAGAAGGTTAAGATTACACAACATGATTACTCGAAAGATAATTATCTAGCGACTTTCACACCTCAGAAACAATTGACCCCTGAGCAATGGTGACCTTCTCAAAATGAAGGCCAAAGCTCTCAAAGAGAAGGCTAAATCTGCAAAACCAATTACAACTATGATAGTGTATCCTCCCAATACACCTGCAAAGCTAGTCCCCAAAGTGCTCCCAACAAAAAGTCAAGTATAAGTAAATATTTATTCTCTAGTACAACTTTTTTCAGAATTTGATAAAACCTGTAAAAAGAGGATCACACCTACAGGTCTTACTGAAGGGGAAAGGGGTTTTGAACAAACAAAGATATGTTATCTCACCAAGGTAATCCTATTTTTAAAAACAATCAAAGACCATTTTGAGGGAATTCAAAAAGCTCTCGTCAATGAAATTAAGGAAATGAAAGAAGTTTTTGATCAAATGGAGGCTGAGGTGGATCAACATGCTGTAGATAAGAAGTGTGATGAAATAGAGCTGAAAAACCTTCTTATTGAAAATGAGAACCTAATTGCTGATTGCTTGTCCAAAGATGTGTTTTATACTGCAATAAATTATGTGCTTACTGTATCTGGATTTTCTAACATGCATGATGCTTACACTGCCGCTCAAAAATGTATTGCCGAACTTGAAGTTGACAATTCTAATCTGAAAAACAAGATTCAAAATGATGATCACGATGAAATGATAAAACACTTTTCCAAACTTGAGGTGGAACACTTAAATTTACAATTAAAGTACCAACATCTTAAAGAACATTTTGGAAACCAAAATTCAGTGACATCTTCGGATGCTCCTGCATTTGAGTCAGTTTTTAAAATTGGACACCTAAAAGAACAGCTTCAAGGACGGGGCAATACAATTTGAGAACTGAAAGCGAAAATTTCTCGCTTGCAAAAGAAACATAGTGAAGCAGACCCCATTCTTGACTTTAAGGCCTTAGATTCTCAAAATAAAGATTTAAATGCAAAAGTCAATGCCCTTCAAGATCTAAATGAGCATTTTAGGGTAGAAAACAAAAAAGTTAAGCAACATTACAAGGAATTGTATGATTCAATCAAGGTAACGCGTGCTAAAACCATTGAAAAGACAACGTCTTTGTTAACGAAAATTTAAGACCCTAAAGGCTCAGATAAAAGGGAAAACGAAATGCGTCACTATGCCTGATCCTGTGAAACTAAAAGTTCTTGCCCCTGGTATGTATGCAATCAATGTTGAACCAATCCCCCTAGAAGTAGGAACAATAGAGAAGTTCATCTAGAGTATCTCAAACATCTTAAGGATAGCATAGGAACTCTTTATGAGATTCTTAAAGAGGCTAGGGTTGAAAAACTATTAGATAGCTCACTTGCATCTGCCTGCCTTTACACTAAACGCTCTCCGGAATTGCTTGAATACGTCATTGGCACTTGTCCAAAAGATTTTAATAAAAGAGATAAAAAGATAGCTACTGCCCCTTTAAATAAGAAGAAGCGAGTTACTTTTATGGAACCAGGTGAAACTTTAACTAATAACTCACAAACACATGTTGAGCAATAGAAAATGAAAAAGACTAATGAACCTATGATTCCTTTTACAGGAGTAAAAGATGCCACTACAGCTAGCGGGTCAAAGCCTAGGAGCAATACAAAGAAATATAGGACTTTGCCAGCTAAAAGTGACATGAAGAAAGTAGAAGCCCATTCTAGGAATAATAAGTCTAGTGTGAAACAAAATAATCGTGTTGATTCTAGTATTAGCCTTAAGCGTACTGTAATTAATTCGAATTCTACTTCTGTCTATAAAACTTGTAACAAATGCTTAATGTCCTTTAATCATGATAAATATGTTGTGAGGTCTTTGAAGTTTGTTAAGAAATCCCCTGTCAACAAGATTTGGAATGTCAAGCAGGTTAAGCAAGTATGGCAGGCAACTAGAAAGTTGTTTACCAATATCGGATTTCAGTGGCAGCCTACTGGTAGGAAATTCACTTTAGAAGAACAGTGCCCGTTAACTAGGTTTACTGAATCTAAAGTAGTACTTGCAACACAACCTGAAAGCTTAGTACCAGTAAAATTATGATAACTGAGAGATTAAGTAACACTTCTCAGAAACCATTAACTAGGTACCAGCATAAAAACAAACAAGAAAAAGCAATTTCCACTAACAATCCCACTACAACTGTCACACAGTCAATTAATAATTATGTGAAACTTTCTGTCTGTGCTAACCAATAGGACCCCAATAGAAATTGGGGATCCAATGTACCAAACTCTCCATACTCATCTGTTTTCAAATGCAGGTCGTACAGATTGTCCTGTGGTATTTGGACTCAGGCTATTCAAAACATATGACTAAGGATCGCTCACGGCTCAGGAATTTCATGAAAAAGTACATTGGGACAGTTAAATTCGGGAATGACCATTTTGGTGATATCATAGGTTATGGATATTATGTGATTGGTGATAGTGTGATCTCCAGGGTATACTATATGGAAGGACTGGGACACAATCTTTTTCTGTCAGACAATTTTTTGATTCAGATCTTGAAGTCACGTTCCGCAAACACTCATGTTATGTCAGGGATGTTAATGGTGTCAATTTAATCAAAGGCAATCGTGACAGTAATCTATATACCATTTCTGTTGAAGACATGATGAAGTCCTCTCCTATCTGCTTATAGTCCAAGGCCTCAAAGAACAAATCATGGTTGTGGCATCATTGGTTAAATCACTTAAACTTTGGTACCATCAATGATCTTGCTCGAAAAGATTTGGTAAGAGGCTTACCTAGATTAAAGTTTGAGAAAGATCATCTTCGCTCAGCTTGTTAACCTGGAAAAAGCTAGAAATATTCACACAAACCCAAAACTAAAAACACCAACTTAGAAGTTCTTAATACCCTTCATATGGATTTATATGGACCAATGCGAGTGAAAACAATTAATGGGAAGAAATACATCTTAGTCATTATTGATGACTATTCTAGGTTTACTTGGGTCAAGTTTTTGAGATCGAAAGATGAAACCCTAGAGTTTTTCATTAAATTTTTAAAGCAAATACAACTCGGTCTTAACAAAACTGTCAAATACATCCGTACCGATAATGGCACATAATTTGTTAATCAAGTTCTGACTAAATATTATGAAAGTGTCGGCATTTTTCACCAAAAATCAATTTTAAGGACTTCACAACAGAACGGCATTGTCGAAAGATGAAACCATACTCTTGTGGAGGCTTCTAGGACAATGCTGATATTTTCCAAGGCTTTGATGTTTCTATGGGCAAAAGTTGTTGCTACTGCTTGTTACACTCAAAACCGATCCCTTATTCACACTCGTCCCAACAAAACTTCATATGAGCTAGTGCATGACAAGAAGCTTGATCTTAAATTTCTCCGCATTTTTGGTGCTCTTTGTTACCCGACAAATGATAGTGAAGACCTTGGAAAATAAAGACCTACAGCTAATATTGGAATTTTCGTCGGTTATGTACCAAATCGAAAGGGTTATCGAATCTACAACAAAAGAGCCTGACGAATCATGGAAACAATTCACGTGCAATTCGATGAGGTGTCTAAGCCATTGGCTCTTATGTACTTTAGTACAGGACCCGAGCCTATCTTGTTGACGCCTGGACAAATCAGTTCAGGGCTCGTACCAGATCCTGTCCCTGCAGCTCCGTATGTATCACCCACTAATAAAGATCTAGAGATTTTATTCCAACTGATGTTCGATGTATACTTTGAACCCCCAAGTGTTGAACAACTGGTCCTTCCTGCTCCTGCAGTTCAAGTTCTAGTTGTCTCAGCCGGTACACCTTCTTCTACAACAATTGATCAAGATACACCGTCAACAAGCTATTCACCATCATCATCTGTAGTACAACCTCCTATTACACATCAAGGTGTTGTAGCTGGACCCACTATCGAAGATAATCCTTTTGCTCAAACTGGCAATAATTCCTTCGTAAATATGTTTGCTCCAGAACCTAGTTCTGATGAGTCATCATCTGGGGATGTCAGTTCTGTTGAATCTACACAAGCTGTTCACCCACACACTCATCTTGGAAAATGGTCCAAGGATCGCCTACTAGATAATGTAATCGGTAATCCTTCTCGTTTAGTATCCACCAGAAAACAGTTAGCTACAGATGCCTTGTGGTGCCTTTATAATTCTGTACTGTCAAAAGTCGAACCAAAAAATGTTAAGACTGCTATGGATGAAGCTTGGTGGTTTGAAGATATGCAAGAAGAAATCTACAAATTTGATCGACTTCAAGTATGGGAATTAGTTCTGAAACCAGACTGTGTTATGATAATCGCTCTCAAGTGGATTTACAAAGTTAAGCTTGATGAGTATGGTGATGTTTTAAAGAATAAGGCATGGTTAGTAGCAAAGGGATATAGATAAGAGGAGGGTATCAATTTTAAGGAATCATTAGCACCGGTTGCACGGATAGAGGCTATCAGAATCTTCATTGCAAATGCCGCCAGCAAAAAGATAATCATCTACCAGATGGATGTCGAGACTGCCTTTCTTAATGCCGATCTGAAAGAAGAAGTCTACGTCAGTCAGCCCGAGGGATTTATCGATCCAGATCATCTAACACACGTCTATCGTCTGAAGAAGGCTCTTTATGGTCTAAAGCAGGCTCCGAGGTCGTAGTATAACACCTTATCAAGGTTTCTTCTAGACAACAAGTTCTCCAAGGGTGTAGTGGATCCTACGTTATTCACCCAGAAAACATGCAAACATATTCTTCTTGTTCAAATTTATGTAGATGATATTATATTTTCCTCAACTGATCCTAAAGCTTGTGACATATTTTCTAAAGAGATGAGTTCAAAATTTCAGATGTCAATGATGCGGCAAATGTCATTTTTCTTCGGGTTACAAGTTTCTCAAAGTCCCGAAGGCATCTTTATAAATCAATCTAAATATGCTCAAGAGATTTTAATAAAATATGGAATAGATACTTCTGACCCTATAGATACACCAATGGTGGATCGCTTAAAACTGGATGAGGACCCCTTAGGGATTCTAGTTGACCAAACTCTATTTCGAGGTATGGTCGGCTCTCTAATGTACCTAACTGCTAGTAGACCAGATCTTGTGTTCGTCATGTGCATGTGTGCTAGGTACCAGGCTAAGCCTACCAAAAAGCACCTTGAGGCAATTAAACGAGTCTTTTGGTATCTTCGAGGACCATTAACTAGGGTCTCTAGTATCCAAAGGACACCGCTATGGCACTAACGGCCTATGAAGATGCTGACCAAACAGGGTGTCAAGATACAAGGATAAGTGCGTCGGTTAGTGCACAATTTCTTGGAGATAAACTAGTAAGCTTGTCCTCGAAGAAGCAGAAAAGCACGGCTATCTCAACCACAGAGGCTGAATACATTGCCTTGTCTAGATGTTGTGCTTAGATACTTTGGATGAGATCATAGCTAACGGACTGCGGCTTTGAATTCCATAAGATACCCTTGTATTATGATAACCGAAGTGTTATTGCTCTTTGTTGCAACAATGTCCAGCATTCTTGGTCCAAGCACATCGACATACGCCACCATTTCATACGAGAGAAAGTTGAGAATGACATGGTTGAACTTTACTTTGTGACAACAGATTATCAGCTTGCAGACATATTCACTAAGGCATTGACAAGATAGCGGTTCGAATTTCTACTCCCGCGACTTGGAATGAAAAGTATGTCCTCAGAAACCCTTAAACGTCTTCAAGACGGGGAGGATGAGTAAAGGATGTTCTTCATGTATCCAATGTACATATTTAAATCAAAAAGAAAAATACTAAAATATAAAACCTACAAAAACCATAAAAATCAGGAAAATAGAAAATACCAAAAATATTTTTCAAGACATGTCTTCTGAAAATCGATAACATTTATGGACCTAGAAATGTCATTCAATAATGACACGGGTCTTTAAATGAAGTTCGAGCAGAAGTTCAAACATGTTTTAAAACATGTCTTCATGGCTTGCTATTATTTCAGATAGCAACCCGTTTTTCAATATGAGGAATGCATGTCGTCAAAAAGATAGCTGTTCCTGACAACGGGTGATTAATTTCTCCCGGGCATGGATTACTTTATATCCACACATCACAGATCTAATGTACGTTTCAGTGTGTTATTTCTCTTTCGGAAGAGAAGTCTTCTTTTTCTATAACCAAATAATTTGTTCTTAATTGATTCTTCAAAATTATTTGTGTTAATCACGGTGGAAAATGTATTGTTGAAAATTAATCAATTCAGGCTTTTACAATAAACTTCAACTCAAACAACGACTACATCTCATTAACTAGAAAACGGGTCATTGTTTGAGGGGGAGAGTGATTTCAAGTTTATCGCATCAAACGGGTTTCTACAACATCACACAATTAACGGTAAAGGTTTTTGTATTTGAACAGGGCTATATTTTGAGGGAGAGTCAATTAATTTTAACTCAAAGGGACAAAATGGTCAATAGTTAGAAAGTTTAGGGACTTATGTGCAATTTTCTACCTGCTTCCTAGCTTTATTAAACTACAAGGATTAAAATTGCCAAAATCCTAACTTATATAACCTTAGAAATGCATTAATCCAAAAATAAAAGAAGTTAGATATCCCAAGGACCAAAACTGCCAAATTAAAACTTTGAAGTATATAAGATGGCGGTTTGCTTAAACTGGTAAAAATTCTCATAATCGGTCAAACATAAAAACATACACTCACACTCTCGCAAACCGCTACAACGAATCGCCACCACCTTTTCCTCGATTTCCCATGTTTTTCGTACTAAGGTATCATTCAAATATTGTTTAATACCCTTAGATCTATTTGCAACTTAATGGAATCGAACTAAAACACACTAAAATGAGTAGATTCTCTAGATATTGAACCTAGGGTTTCAAAATTAAAATTGTTGTTTGGAAATATGTTTTGAAACTGGGTTTAGATGCAATTAAGGTTGTTGATCAATGTTCTATGTCTGGATATCTATTGTTCAAACACATTTATGGTCTATGATTGATTTTACTTGCATTGTTAATCTAAATCAATTAGTGTGTTTGGTTGTATGCTTTTAATGCTGGGATTTGTCCATTAGGAGCTAACAATGAAGCGTTGATGTGTAGTTGAGATAACCAATCACCTGAATGCATGAATGGATTGATTTTTGAATTGAGCTTGACTTTTAAAAGTTAATGGTTGTTTGATGTGGTTGTTGCTAATTTGAGTATGCATAATTGCTGTTTAAAAGTAGATATAATGTGCTTAAACATCTTTGCATCCCCACTCGTGTGTTTAAATAGTCTTTGTGACTCAATGTGGTAGTGAAAGGCCTTATCTTGATGTTATGAGAATGTTTTGGGTGTTAAATTTGATTGTTGAATGATTAGGAGGTCTTAGGATGCCTTGGATTGTGTTTGGATTAGCCAAATTAGTACAAAAATTGAATAAAAGGTTTGGTGTTTTTCATGGCGGTTTGCTACATTTTTGGTACCTGTTTGCATGTTGGAATTCAATGATAGCAGTTTGATAGAGTTTCTTGATAGCGGTTTGATGGAAAATGAACGATAGCAGTTTGCAGGATTCTTGATAGCGGTTTCATGAAAATGCTTGATAGCGGTTTGCTTAATTTTCCTAATAGCGATCTGATTTTATTGAATAGTTTAATCTGTGCAGGCAAACCACTATGAAGTAGCGGTTAGATGAAGATTATTTTTATTATTTAAATAATCAAAATCGCTATTTTGAATTTTTCTAAAATTGTAGCGGTTTAGTTAATTTTGAATTAAATATTCATAGCGGTTTGGTCGTGGCGGATTGACTAAAATCCTATTTTAGTCATGGCGGTTTGGTGCTTTGTCACACGGTGGTTTACCCAAACCATTACGTGGCGGTTTGGTAACCTGTCTCATGGTGGTTTGATAAACTGTTGGGTGGCGGGTTAGGCCAAACTCCTGTGCTTTGGCCCAATAAGCCCAACAACCACTCAAGGCCCATTCCATAGGCTCAATCACTTAGATAACTCCCATTCGGGCTAAGTTAACTTGTGATTAAGCTTGTCGGATACTTTCTGCACTAATGAACTAGGTTGACTTGATTGTTTAATCCATGTCTCAAAGTGTAGCATTTCATCACACCAGATTTATTCATTCCTTGATCAAACACGATATCTAATCAAACATAAGGCAAATGTTGTCTTCTAACATCAAGTATCTGCTATTTTGTATATCTATGTTGATATTCTTATGCAGATAAGATGGCAGAAGAGAATTTACCTGCTTCAACTAGATCAGATGAGCAACTGGTCCCCGTCAAGGCATGCTTACCTTATGGGAAAAGCAAATATCCTCTTAGACCTACAGAAATTACAAAAGAATCAAATCTTCTGCATATCTATTGACATTCTTCAGAACACAAACTTCTTCAGAGCATTCTCTGCATCAGCAAATGTTTCTTCTATCTACATTCAGCAATTCTGGAACACTCTGACACAGGAAGCAAAGACTAGTGAATACAGGTTCCAACTGGACAAGGAGTGGTTTACACTTAATTCTGATCATCTCCGTGATTCCTTAGAGATTACTCCTGTTGACCCAGCCAATCCATTTGTGTCACCTCCGGCTGGTTAAATAGTTATGGATTTCGTAAACGAGCTAGGTTATCTTGAAGTAATTCACTTTGTTTCCTACATGCATGTGAACAACCTGTATCAGCCGTGGAGAGCAATTCTGTCTTTGATCAACCAGTGCTTAACTGGCAAGACTTCAGGGAATGACAAACCAAGACACCATGTTCTTCAAATGTTGTAGGGAATTGTGACTAGAACCAATGTTAACTATGCTGAACTTATGTGGGAAGAATTTGTTCAAGGAATTCAGACCTTCTTTACTCATCGGGATAGTAATAAAATTCCTTCCAAGAAGCTAACTCCTCATGTCATCCCTTATTGTCAGTTTACAAAGCTAATAATCTACTACTTGGGAAGCAAATATAACATCCGCAAGAGACCTGAGTCGCCTAGGCATGTTACGGGTGATGACTTTCTTCTTGACAATCTCAAGTTCGTCCCAAAAGGTGAAAAGGATGAAGTTTTTGGAATGCCTATTCCAAAGGAGTTCATCACAGAAGCTATTCAAAGGTATGAGTACTATAAGCAATATGTGGAAATGGCTGCTCGCAAATTTTAAGAAAAAGAAGGTGGTAAGAAGAAGACGGCTCCTAAAGCTGACAAGCATGTGAAACCTGCACCAGCTAAACAATCTGAGCCTGCGACTGCTAAGCAACCCAAGCCTAAACCTGTTAAAGAGAAGTCAACCAAGCGTACTCCCCTATAAATGGCCGGAAAGGGTAAAGTGATGAAAGTTTGCAAAGGTAAAAGTCCTCTCTAGCTTATTGATGAAGAAGAAGAGGCTCAGCATGAACCTGAGCCTGAACCTCAAGGTGAAGGTAAAGAATACGATGTCGAGCGAGCTATTCAGATGAGTCTGGAATCGTTTCAAGCACAGGATCAAGCACATGTTGGCAGTGTGGCTATTCGAGAACCTGTAGCAGAGGCCACCTGACCACTCCCTGTGGTTGAAGGCAAAGGAAAAGCCATTGCAACTGATGAATAAGCTGCACAATCACTGTTAGATCTGCACAAGCCTAAGAAGACAAGTACCACATATTAGTACATCTTTTAGAGGCAGATCCCAGTGATAGAGGAAGCATCTACTAGGCCCTCTGCACAACCAGAGGATGATATATCTGCTAATGTAGTCTGTGATACTCCATCTCCCACAGATTCAGAAACAGGTACCGGAATTGATAAGATGAACAGTGAAGGAGATACTGAGATCCTGAACATTGGTGAAGAACAAGGAGAAGATGCGGCTGACAAAGTGAATCTAGAAGATAAGACTGCTGAGATTGATGAAGGCCAGGTTGGATCAGACCCTGGTAAAACACCTGAGTCTCGACCACCCTCGGAGCGTGTTCTTATGGAATAGGACCAGGCTGGACCAGACCTTGGATAAAGTCATGTGGCTCTTGCTGGACCAGACCTTGAGCCCATGTATGATGACTTCGTTTTCACTATGTATCCTCAAGTACATGAAAGTTTAAAGCATCCAGATGAGGAACATGCCCAAGTGGAAAACCCACTAAGCTCAACTGGAACTCTATCATCCATGAAGAATCTAGACGCATACACTTTCGGTGATTAGTTCTTTAATGATAAACCAACTGAAAAGGAGTCAGATAAAGATAACATGGAAACTAAAGTCGAATCGATGGTCACAGTTCCGATTCATCAAGCGTCCTCCTCTGTTCCTTCACTATCCACACCGGTTATCGATATCACAACTCTAAAACCTGTATCTCCTCCAATTCAAGAGCCAATCTTTGCAGCTACAACAGCGGCTACATCAACAACCCTTCTACTTCCACCTCCTCCACAACAACAAAGCACAACAGAGCCTTCGTTAGCCTCTCGTGTCTTGACGATGGAACAAAGATGTGCTAATCTTAAAAAGCAATGCAAACTCCAAGACAAGATGACTCAATCTCTCTCATCCAAGATATTCACATTGGAGCTTAGAGATCTACCCCATAAGATCGATGAAACTGTTTATGAAGCTGTAAAAGAGGCTGTACACATGGCTCTACAAACTCCCCTTCAAGATCGCTTCAGGGAACTGCCCGAAGCTAATATGAAAGAAATTCTTCACTAATGGATGTTTGAGAGCGGTACCTACAAATCACTTACTGAACATGTGGCTCTTTATGAAGCTCTTGATGCGTCTATGAAACGTGCAAATAGGGACGAGTTTCTCGCTGAAAAGGATAAGTCTCAAAAAAAACGTCGTGACGATCAAGACCCTCCTCCTCCTCCACCAGATTCAGATCTAAGCAAGAAGAAAAGACATGATTCTAGTACTTCAGGCTCAAAACAGCCTCCAGCTCCTCAGTCCTCAGCCTGGAAAACTTCTAACACTAGAGAAGCTCCTTCCAGCTCCTCCAAGCAGAAGTCTGTTCCACATTCTAAACAACTCAATGAAGACGTGCCTATACCAGATGATATGAATATCTCAAATTCAGAGGACACTAATGTTGCACATCTTCCTAAGATCAAGACCAGACCAGACTGGTTGAAGCCTGTTCTAGAGGAAGACAGACCATCATCTCCAGAACCAGATTGGGTCATTCCTCTGAATGATTTACCGAAAACTGAGAACAATTAGGCCAATGCACTTGCCAGCTCGTATCAAGATCCAGATGAATACAAGCTACTACGGCAGACTAGCGATATGAGTTCATTCATCAACTGGTTCCGCAAACGGATTGGAAAGAAGAAGCTGAGCAAAGCAGACTTAGAAGGCCCGGCTTTCAAGGTGGTCTGACCATTTCACGACAACAGCATTTCTCTTCAGTTCCAGATGGAAGAGTGTCACTTGCTGCTTACCGATCAAGTTGATTTGGTTAATCCTGAAGGTCATCGAGTTGTGCCTGACGTGTGCAAACCATTACCTCTTGTAGGTCCACCAGGTCAGATAACAATTCAAGCATAATACTTCTTCAATAAGGATCTAGAGTATCTAGTGTCAGGTGACAAAGGAAGAAGATCGGCTTTATCTATATCTAAGCTAAAAGCGGCTCAATATCTAGACTTTGGACTGGAAGAATTAGTACCATCACTATAGATTGAGAGTGAACATGAGTATGATATTAGTGTTGTTTATGGAATCTCCTACTGGTGGTTTAAGCGTAAAGAATTCTACATCACAAGACACAGTGCCCCCTCTGATCGTGGTACAGTTAGATCCCACATGCGGATTCTCAGTGTAGTCAGTCTCAAGACTTATGAAAGATACGGGTATACCTTCTTAAAAGAGATTGTTCTTCCCAGAGCTGACTACAAAGAATACAAGATCTTGGAAGCTGACTTCAAAAATCTGTATCTTAATGATTTTGAAGACATGGACCTACTTCGTCTTCAAGGTCATCTCAATCATTTATCTGGTGCCAACAAAGTTCATTTCTTCAACGCAGTCAACCTGTAGATAAGGAACATCGTCATCAAAAAAAAAAAAAAAAAAAAAAAAAAATAAAAAAAAAAAAAAAAAAAAAAAAAAAAAAAAAAAAAAAAAAAAAAAAAAAAAAAAAAAAAAAAAAAAAAATAAAAAAAAAAAAAAAAAAAAAAAAAAAAAAAAAAAAAAAAAAAAAAAAAAAAAAAAGAAAAGGGGATCAAAAAAAAAAAAAAAAAAAAAAAAAAAATAAAAAAATAAAAAAGAAAAAATATAAATAATATATATATAAAATATAAAAAATAAAAAAAAAAAAAAAAAAAGAAAATGCCGTAGAAGATTTACAGCTCAGATGGAAATTATCAATGAAACTCAAGCTCACTCAACCAGAATTAGGATGCATCTGATTATTCTGTTCAAAAAAGATTTACACCCAAAGTCCATCAAGCCAATGGCGGTAAGTCTACAGAGACAAAATGATCCAGAAAGAAGATGATGCGAGAGACTGAGGTGCACAAGTTCAGTGATGGCACACTGAATAGGATTCTGGATAAGCTGGATCACATGGTTAAAGACTTCAAGCTGTTCAAGTTCAATCCGGGCATGGAAACAATAATTTGGTCTAAGGACGATAAAAGGAGGAGCAAGATTTTGGGGTGGATCGAGAGAAGACTCAAGATTAGGAGAATATTCAGGAGTCTCGAAAGCTTTGTTGGTGAAGGCTAAGAGATGTTGACTACAGACTTATCCAGAGAACTGAATGATTTCATCATTCTGATACTCAGGTCAATATCATCTTATTTTGTATAATATATCTTGTACATTCTTGTCATTATGTAGTGTAATCTTAGTATTCTTGACAGTATAAAGTTTTTCAAGAGTTTTGTTGAACTCAAAAATCCTGTCAAATTATTTATACTTGTCACACGTACCCTCATAGAATTAAGAGGGAGCATGAATATGTTCCCCCATCACTTGAGAATATCAGCACATTTATTCTCCTAGTTTTCCAAATATATTGAATCCATTTTTTGATAAAAATTCCAAAAAGATCAAAGGGTTTGAAATATTTGATAAGAGGGAGAAAATGTGATTAAATAAGAAGACTGATAAAAAATGTGACTTTGTGGACTCATTGTAGACTCCCATTCCCCTTGTGCTAAACATTTTTTTTTAATCGATGACATGTTGAGGGAGCGTTTCTGAAAATTCAAAAGAATTCGCGGTACTAAAGCTTTGATATTAATATCACAAGTACAGATTAATATTTTCAATTGTTTATATGTGCAAGGTATGAACTGTACCAAAAAGACTGACCATGTATTTAATTTTATCAAAGTCATAAGGTTGGTAAGGTTACGTATTAGTTCCCATGATCCAGCCAAAACGAGGATCTACTTAGAGACAATCCACTAGTTAGTGTAGAAGTCCTTAGGTATGACATAAAAAAGAAGTAAAAGTGAGAATAAGGGAATAGTGCCGACTGAGATGGAGTTAGTACTGGAACAAACCCAACAAGGTACTAGTTATGAAGTCTCAGTAAGCACTAAAGGGGTTGAAGAATGAAAAAGAATTGTAAGGATAAAGGGTGAAAAGAAAGAAGCCCTCCATACACTTAGGCAGAAACCGGGTCAATACATATGCTGTTAGAATCACAATGATGATTGCTGACATTGAAGAAAGCCGTCATGGACCCAGTGATGCAATGCACAACCCTCCCTAGCCACTCAGAGTCTCTCAAAAGATTTCTATTTCATTTCTCACGGAGACTAAACACGTTATCTATTGACTTTCTCACTCCAAGTTAGTCGATATTAAAAAGGTGGCAGTCCGCTCCAGCCTTCGATCACTAAAACCAAAACACCCAATTGAGTCTAGAGCCAAGAGATCATCAATTAATCTCATTAGGAAACTATTCCATTTTACTTGTTCTTCACACAATGTGAAAACAAGGATTATCATAAGAGTCCCACGCATTATCCTTGTGGTATTGCCAGAACATCCGAGTGATACCTAAGTATCACCGTGAAGATGGAAATCCTACTAGAACCAACATCAAACAAGCTCTTGGTAGGTAACGAGATCCTAAATGGATCAAACTTGTGTCAACTTGAAAGAAACGATGGTGCGATTCTACAAGAATCAAACTTGTTCCAGTATACGAATTGACGGTTAATGAACTTTGACAAAAGCTTAAAACTTTCGATGTGTTACAAAAACACTTTTACTAAGTAACATGTCGACTGATTTTCAAATCAATTTTTCTCTTTATTGCTAGCTGTTTTATTACAGGTTCAGATAAAGATGGAGATGGTGTCATCCTGTTTTGGCAGAGACAAGTTCATTACCGCATGCTCATACTTGACCAACACATTCAAAGAAATCATGAAAGCTCAAGCATATGTTTCTAAGCTTCTGCAACTCTGATATCACACGTCCCTCTTGAAGTGGCCAATTATTAAAGTTAAAGAACTTCAAGAACAAATTATTCAAGTTTTCAAGATCAAGAAATGTATGAGCATGTCAGTCCACAAGACACAAGATCACAAGACGGTGAAAGATCACAAGATGATGATCAGAGATCAGATTTGGCTAATGATCTCAAGAGCACATATCAAGTACAGACGCAAGCCACAAGACAAAGATTACTACCTTAAAGTACAAGATATCACATGAATAATCAAAGACTACGAGCTGAACACAAGATCAATCAGAAGATAGCTGAGCTTAAGTTAGTATTTTCTGGGGTGACCTCCTTTAGGGGGAGATTGTTAGATATTAGAAAAAGACTCGATCACCGCGTGTATTTTACAATTTATCATAGCTCGTAGCTTAACGTTTAATGTATAACATTCGGTAATGGGCCGAGTATAAAACCCAACGTGTAAGCCCACTACAAAGGCCCTTTGGCCGGTTTTGTACACAACTATATAAGCCTCTTCCATCTTATAGAAGATGTGGTTAGTCATTTTATACACACACACTTTCTCTCTCTAGAGGAATGTGCATTTTCTTTATTTCTCTCTCTAGCATCCGACTAATCCACTAACCTTCGATTGTGTGATGATATCCAATATCCTACAGTATTTGACATTAACTATATTTGAAATGACAACTTACATATTGGATTGTATTCTTTTTTATTAACGTGACAAAAACGTTTATTCATAATCAGTGGTTTATTTTAACAGTCCAAGTCCAAAATCGTTCATTTGAAATGACAGTCCAATTTAAATAGTCCAAAATTTCTAAATGACACAGTCCAGTAAGTCTAGTAGTTCAAAAATGAATTTTGAGCTTTCTTTTTAAATCGCATGTTATTTGAACTTTTCTTAAATCGCACCCTTTTGACCTTAAAAAGTTAAACCGTAACTTTTTACCACAAAATTCTTAAATCGCAAGTTTTTTAACAAAAAAGTTGTTAAATCGCAGCATATCTTAAACCTCATGATTTTTAAATTGCATGGTTGTTTACACCTGTTAAACCGTAACATAATCTTATATCGCAAGATTTGAACAATTATAAATCGCAACTTTTTATCACTCAAAATCACAACCTTTTTTTATCTAAATCACAACCTTAAGTGATAAATATGTTCAAAGCAACAATTTCTAAAATATAACAAACAGCGAGGAGCTGTTGCTTAGCGAAACAAACAAAACAATCAAATAATGATGCTACAGTAACATGTAAGTGTGTGAATAGTAGAAGCTACAGTAACTTCAATAAAAAATTCACCAGCCTCTCTCCTCTTCTACTTGCTCTCTGTGGATCTCATATGCACCTTCAATAGTCTTCCACACTCTTCCATCTCAATTCTCTAACACACTATCTAAATCCACCGCCCCACATACACATTCAATCACCACCACTACAAAAAATCCGTCCGCATAGCAGATTCAATCATCATGATAGCCACAAATAACCCCGGCCTCCAAAAAGATGAGTTGCGGTGAATAGACAAGAACAATGGAGTTAAGAATGAAGTCGCCGCTGTTTCTTTGATTTCTCCGACCAACCTCACTCCGGCTACCAATAGTAAGTCTCATCATATCCTTTTTAATTTTTTTATGAATTGGGGTTTAATTATTTCTGATCATTAAAAATGAATTTGGGTTTATAATTAGAGTTGCCTAATGGCTGTTGTTGTTTTAAAATAATTAAGAAAAAAACTGCATGTGTAGAATTTTTTGTTCAGGCTTATATTCGAACTCAAAAGTTACTCAGGTGTTTAGGATTTGCTTATTGTTAATGTTTATTCTTATAACCGTAATCAGATATGTATCTTTAAAATAAGCGCTTCGATAATAGTGTTTACATTTTCTAATTTTATAGAAAAACAATGGTGTTTGGAAAAACAATTGTGTTTGGGATTTATTTGCATGTGAAATAAGCTGTTTGGAAAAGCAAATGAGGGATAAGCTTAATTTGATAAGCTCACTTTTTTGGGCATTTGCGATTGAAATAAGCTGTTTCGAATAAGAAATTTCTTATTTTGAAGGTTGGCTATTGGGTCACACATGCTTACATCGATGACCATGGCAACTGGTGTAGAACAAGCAAAGGTGCTCTAGAACATGTATTTTTTCACTTTTTATATATATACCCAGCGCCGCGTGAATCAATAAGTTACTAAGCTTGATCTTCTTATACGTCAATTTATACTTTCTCCCTCTGTGGATGCAAAGAAGACCTCAAGAAGAAAGTTCACGCAATGATTTATAAACTTGCTGAACACGGGTTATGATCTTTTGTTGTTGCAAAACAGGTCTGTGTAAATATATTCATGACTTTTTTATGACTTACCATCTATGTTTGATCATGATTGCTAACTCTCTGTATTGGTTTTGTGATGAATTTGTAGGAAGTGCCTAAAAAATCAAAACATAGCACCGGTGGTCCAGGGAACCAACAAGTAGTACTGCTGTGTAGTGCCACCGATCACCACCATCCAAGGCTGCAACTGACAATAAGGTTTCAAAGAAAATTTTGAATAAGGGTGAAGGATATGATCACCCAGATGATAGTGTATTTGTTCAAGGTTTTCTTTTGTTTTATTTTTTCCACTCCGTTGAAGAGTGCAATGTCTGTGTTAGGACTCTTGAAGAACGTGAAGTAACAACCATGGTACCAATAATGGTGGAAAAGATAAGGGGTATGAACTTGGTGTTTGGGAATTAGATTTAAGATCAGAATTCTCGGTTCTATTTACAAATCACAAAGAGTCAGTGTGCTAAAATTCTACATTCTAAAACTATTGAGAAATGCTCAGGTAATGTCCTAAAAATTTATTTAGGAACGAATTTTTTTTACTTGAGCTGGTATTTTTATGGGATTGCGGACGCATACTTGGTTTGATTGCAGGTTGTGCCGGAATAGAAGATATTGTTTGTGCTACAACTTTGATTCTATAAACAAGGTTAGACTGTTAGACAACTCATGTTCTTTTAGAAATATTTATTAAAAAGAGGTTTTACTATAACATTTATTTGTGGAGAATAAAATTTCTTACTGGATGGTTGGATGCTTGCCATGGAGTAAGTATATAAACAACTATAATGCCATGAAGAAATTGAAACCATAATTGTTGTACGCAAAGAAAAATATTAATTCGTTAGAACAGATCTAAAATATCATTAGGGAAGCTCGAAGTCTATCGAATATAGATTGAAATCAGTTCCATATTGTAGTCAACTTCATTTATTAGAAGGGTTAATGCTATAAAATAGAGAATGTAAAAAGACAATGAAATATTATTAATCTCAAATATGACGTAATTTGGATGCATGGACGACTTCATATAGTAGAAGGGTTAATGCTATAAAATAGAGAATGTTTAAAGACAATGAAATATTATTAATCTCAAATCTGACGTAATTTGGATGCATGGACGACTAAAATTGATGTATGTGAATGTGATAACAAAATTTTTAACTTTTTTCATTTCTAATTTTGTATGAATTTGGCAAGTCTGTTTGTTTTGAGATAGTCGTCGTAATAGTTTTATTTTTAAGAAAAAAGTGTTACGTAATAACTATAATACATATTACGATATGTAGAGACATTTTTTTATTGTATCATCCTCCGTATTTTTTATGTTTAATACTTCTCATGCATCAATAGGAGAAACTTCAGTCATGGATTTCGTTGATAAAGCTATAAACTATGTAGAGTCTGTAAGACCGCCTCCGGTTGAAAGTTCGTCGTTCGGGCACATCTTTAAAGGATCCAGCTACTATATTGCGTGATGCTGGTGAATTTGCCGTAAGTTTTATGAATATACTTTAATATAGGTTTATATGATTTTTTAGTCACTTAATCTCATTTTGAGCATGCTTTGCTCATTTTTTGTACCTTAAATAATAACCAGTATGAATCATAATCTGTGCAGGTGTTTAGGAAATTTGCACAACAACGGTTACAACAGTTGCATCAACCACAATCACAACATCATTAGAAGAGTGATCTAATGAGGTATGATAGATGGTTTAATGTTAGTGGACCATTTAGGCACCAGGTGAATACTACTAGGTTCACTCGCTTAACTGGACCATCAAACGTTAACACATTGGTTAGTCTTCATTATCATTCATAATAAATTTAATTAGTTTTCACATTTACTTTGTAGTCGCGTGTAAGCTAAGGATTAAGGAATTATATTGTTTCACTTTACTTCAGATATAACACATAAAATGCCCACTGTTATAACATATAGAGTTGAAAAAAATAAAAAAGAGACAGTAACATGTTTACCCCATTTTGTTTTGTGTGTACTGTGTAGTTAGTTTAAGTTTGATTTGGGTTAGGATGGGTTGGGTTGTACCCATGAATTGGCACGCCTGTACATATAACTTTTCACTTCATAGAAATAGGCTGCATATAAAATTATCTTGAGTAAGCTAATGTGTTCTCTACCAAGTACTTGGTGCATGTTGGTCACTAAAACTAATAGCCATCATAACACGCCAAATTCATATTCGTTCAAGAAGTCATAAGTCTTTTACGATGCTACATGATGATTTTGTTAAGTTTGTCAGCAAACAATATCTTTTTTGATGAGATCAGGCCACAATTTCTTTTTATACAAAATAGTTTATCAACTTGAGATTATAAGCTTAAATAAGCTATACGCTCAGATGTGAAAAAATTGAGCGTAAGAACTTTTCAAAATTTCAAAAAACTCAAGCTCAAAAATAAGCTTTTGTGTTGATTAAATATTTGGTGCTAATTTTTTTTTGATGGATGGTTCTTTAGTAGTTTCGAAAATCGTTAACCAGGCTTTCACCGTATCCTATTATAGATACTTACAATTAGTAAAACTCTTCTTAAAATTGTGTTTTGTGTGGAAACTAGAAGGGGGAGGGGTGGAATAATTTACATGTTCGTTTTGCGTTTTTAAAGTTTGCTTACAAAATACTTAGATTCGAGTAGTATGTTCAACCAATCAACAATATGAATAAACAAAGTAAATATTTAGACTAATAGTAGATAACAATCACAACAATATAAAGAGATGAGAGAAGGAACAATCAAACCAAGACACCAAGATTTATAGTGGTTCGGCTACGAAGCTCTTCTCGCCCTACTCCACTCCCCGAGTATCCTACTCGAGATTTCACTATGTTAACAAGCTCCCTTTAGGCGAAGAAAACCGTTTACACGTCGCTTACGTTATTTTTTGACACTAAGTTAAATGTCGAGTCCTAATCTTAGCTAGAACCAATCTACCACTTCATAATCACTACACAATCATAAGATCTACACTATCGAATTTACACACTATCCGAATCACACAAATACACAAGATAATTACAATAAAGATTTGGTACTTAGAAGAAGAGAGGAGAGATCACTAAATAACAATTCATTTCTTGGTGAATACGAAGTTCTTCTCTTGCACTTGAATGAGAAAGGAGGGATGAGAAGAAGAGATTAGATCACTTGAAACAAGATCTAAGAATGTTAGTAATCAAGAGATTTAGAGAGAGAAAGAAGATTTTTAGAGAGAGAAAGTTATCAGAAAATTTCATGCTAAGAGGTGTGTTTTTCTACAAGGAATAGAGCAGTATTTATAGGCAGGAAAACCCAACGGTCACTAAGGGCGGTCCTAGATATATCTGAGGGCCGCCAGGCCTATAAAGGGGCCGCCCAGTAGACTAGTGATGCGTATTTTCTTTTGAAATATTAATTAACCAAGTTTTACATTTATAAAACTCATTTTACCTTTACAAACGCACTAACGAGCAGAGAACCTGGTCATGAGTAGTGTAGAGTAGGTAAATCCGAGGTCGTCCCAAGAGTAGTTTATTAATGAAATAAGACCCACAGGGTCGACGTCCAGGCCGACACTAGCTGCGTCGGCCACCACCACTGCCGTCGTCGTCGGCCGTTGAAAAACTTTTCCGGTGACTTTTCGGCGGAGACCAAAAATACTCCTCGTGACCCGATCTCCGATCCCACCACAACTCTGCTTCGCTCCGTCATCCCCCCTCTTTTCTGCGCGCACAGCCACCACCATGGGTGCGTGGGTTTCGTTCTCGGGCCACTAAGGGGGCGTCCGGTTTATTATTTGCAGCAAGGGCTGCGTTTGTTTTTCTTGAGCCCCGAACTGGGTGCGTTTGGTTTGATTTGGGGTCAGCCGAAGGGCTGCCACTGCCATAAGGGGTGTATGGTTAGCGGTATCACCGCATAGGGATGCGTTTGGTTTGTAACAGCCCCACCTAGGGCGTGTTTGGGTTGGTATTAACAGCCGCAAGGGCTGTTTGGGGTGTCCGAAGGATGCTCGTTTGGTTGTTAAAACGCAGCGGGTGCGTTTGGCTTGTTCCGGTACCGGTTAGGGTGCGTTTGGTATTTAAAACAGCCCACAAGGGGGCTGTTTGGTTTAGGTCAGTCGGGGTGGGGTGTTTGTTCGGGCTATTAATATTGAAAAGGGTGCGTTTGGCTTCGTCTCAACCCACGTAGGGTGCGTGTGGTTGTCAAATCCGCACCAAAGGGGTGCGTTTGGATTCGGGTCAGCAGCTAGGCTGCGGATGGTTATTCTCATCAATAAGGGTGCGTTTGGTTAGGGCAAAAAAAATCACCAAAGGGCGTTTGGTTCTCGGGTTTCACACGTTAGGGTGCGTTTAGTTTATACTGCACGAAAAGGGTTCGTTTGGTTTTATATATAAAGGGTGTGTTTGGTTTAGCGAATCGGTTAATAAATATAACGTGAGATTTTATATTATAAAAACCGGACTAAATTGGTGGTTTAAATTGGTTAAATAAATATAATGTTTATTGTTTGGTTTAGTATAGATATGATAAAATATATTATATCTAATAACGCGAGTGTTTGAAATATTAACACGTTAATAATTGCAACATATATTGAATATGGAAAACGTCAAGTTTTGCGAAAATGGAAAGCGTTATATAAACGGAGAATTCATGATGGAATTTATATAATTTACTATATTTACGATTCACTGAAACTGCTATTATTCTATAAACCGATAAAGGAACTAAGTTATATTTTAAAGATATACTAAAATATAACTGTATAATAACCTGACAACGAACGAAAACTATACTTTTACAATGAGACGAACTGTTTTAGACGCGATCTGTCGAAGAAACGAAATATAATTTATAAAATATTATTTTATATTTTATAATGGTCATAAACTTTGCAAACACGGTTTGTTTGATTCATAACATTAAGACATGGGTAAACCTTTATTCAAAGTCTTTTTAATAATTAAATGATGTCAATATTGGTTTAATTAATTATTACATTATTATATAATACCTGCAAGGTATTATATACTTTTCATTAATCGTTGGATTGATTCTCTTTGTGATATAATTCACGGTATGAATTATATAAGGCATATTTTTCATATGTAATATATAAAGAATATATATTACACACTTTGCGTATACCTTCCATTTATTTATTTAACCAACCACCAAGACATTACAACGTTAAATTTAAATCTTTATTAACGTGTCGAGTTGACATACCATTCATTGGGAAACCCAAATACATTATTCTAGGCTAGTGAGTCCTAGCCGTTAAGATCAGTCGCAACTTCTCGATCGAGCCGCTTCGTCTTCCGTTTGTGTTGTGCATATTAGATGCCTATCTGTCAATCGTTCTTCATCATCAATGTGAGTTTATAGCCCCACGTTTTACATTTTTTACATATATTTTTAGGGTGAGAACATCCATGTTAACAAATGCATTTACATGATTGATTACAAATTGGATTTACATACTCATTTACATAGCTCGCTTATGTGATTACATTAACTTGACTTCATTTTTGGTCCGAATGCATATTTTTTTTTAAAAAGGATACGGATTAGCTTAAGCGGATTGAACGGATGACAAAAACGGTACTGCCGGGTGTTCTTGGAGGGACACCGGTAAACGGAGTACATATTTTTATTTACTGCTTCGGTGTTCTTGGTGGGACACGTAACGGGAGTACATATTTTTACTTTACTGCCCGGGTGTTCTTGGAGGGGACACCGGTAACGGGAGTATATATTCTTTAAATCACTGCCCGGGTGTTCTTGGAGGGGACACCTGTGATGGGTATATACAAGTCTACGTCACAGCGTCAGAACTGTAAATCACTTGGAGGGTGAGCGTGATGTTATGAAATAGAATCTATTCGGGTGTGGATCCTGTTCGGGTGATTAAGCTATCGCTGGTAACGACGTTATAGCGTGATGTCCTCACGCGAATGATATAAAATAGTTCTAGTTTTTTTTTTTTTTTTTTTAGGGATTTGACAATCCCCGTTTGGGTGATTAGCTATACTAGGTAACGAATGTTTTAACAGGCGGATACGATGGTAGGGGACTCAAGGCCCCAACAAATAAACATGAATATTAATTGTTTATTGGTGCATCCGGGGGGGGGGTGGGCTTTCATGAAACTTAGAGTATTTTTATCATGGTTTTATACTACATAGAATTTACTGTGCCTTGAATAAAGTGACGATACATACTTGAAACATTTTGGTGACATTAAATTGGTCATGCATTCCTTATAAATCTTTGGGATAAGATTGGTACTTTTGGGACATTAAATTGGTCATGCATTTTTTATAAATCTTTAGGATAAAATTGATACTTTTGGTGACATAAAATGTGTCGTGCATTCTTTATAAATCTTTGGGATTTTTACATGGTACTGTGATGATACATTGGACAAATACATTTCATTGGAACTTCATTTTTATTTAAACTAAACCTATGAACTCACCAACTTTATGTTGACCTTTTTAAGCATGTTTTTCTCAGGTGATATAGATACTTGGCTTACTTGAAGTGCATTAGAGTTTAATGTCAAGCCTTTTTATTGTGGTTACAATTATGGGCAATTGTTATATTAATTTCGAGTAAAAATCAACGAGAGTATTTTTCAAACGACCACAAATTTAGAGGGACGTTTCTCTTGTTCTCGCGCGCAGCGCTGTGTTTATGACGTAGCACCCCATGTGGTATTTCTGTTGCGTTGTGATTTTTCAGGGGTGTTTAAGATTGGTATCAGAGCACTGGTTATGAGAACTAGGTTGCAATATTTGGTACCCTAGATATAACCGTTATCACAAACATTGCATCACATCAAAAACATTTTCAAAGTACCATATCACATACTTGCTTAGTGTTACAGTACGGGCTGCAGTAAGTGCTTACGTGAGTAATTTATATTATATATTATATTTATATATATATATATATATATATACTTTAATATAATATATATTATATAATATATTTGTTTGCTTTCCTTCGCGTATCTACGTTCGCTTATTATATAAGAGTTATTATATAAAAATCCATGAATATTTTTAAGACATTGTGGGGTGCACTATGTGTTCTCATTTCTACTCGTCAACATGTGAGTTGTGCAATGGTCTTCTTCGTTCTCAGACATTGTAAGTTAAACAATGGCCTCTAAGGATATTATTTTTCTTCATAGCTTTATACTATATTGTATTACACGGGAGACCGTCATAATTTTGTTACATGGATATATGAGTTTCTAAGTATTACAGTGCTTGTAGGCGCGAGCTTGTAATATGAGGATTGTTATGTTAATTGATAGTCGTTAAAAGCCCGTCACAGTTCTGTTTACATGGGATTATGTATGAATCTAAGTATTGCAAGTCTTGTATGGGCGGGACTTGTAATAGGAAGATTGATATGATAATCGCTATGCTGATTCGTTCATAGAGATCTTTACCTTATTTACTCTAACCGGGTACTCATTAACTATCTTGAACTCTATGTTGATCTCGCCTGGCAGTTTTTATCCCCAGCTTCAATAAGACGGGTTTTAATTCGCTCGTCCTAATATCATTAGAGCACATGCATCGTTAATGTCATCCATAACTTGAAAGTTATGTGAGTACGCGTATTCTTCGGGAATTATTAAGTAGGTATGTTTATAAATTTATTTATTTGAAAGGATTGGGTCGCCTCCTTCAGTTAAATAAATAAAGTATAAATCACCGAACCATGAGTTTATCAATTTATTATTTACATAAACTGGGACGCTTCTTTATGCAAATAATAAATTATAAATGAGTGGGCTTAATGATATCCGATATGAGACGAGTATGAACCTGAACTCGATAATCACCGGAATTCGTTAAAAGGGTCTAGAGACACAATCGTGTCTTGCCCCTCAGTAGAATCTTAAGGTCTCGCTTGGAACTACCTTATCTCATTCTTAAGTTATTACTTTTGCCGTTGCTAATCCTCGCGATCACGAACTGTTCGTGGAACTAACAGACTTGTTACACACTCGAGTTAATGGAGTTGATTCGTCCTTAAACAAGTGACTGAGTACCATAATCCGCCGTCTATCGCATAAGCTCTTCCGCGAGCTCCTCCTATTGGTTAAACTTTATTCTGGGTAAGTATTGTTCTCGGGGAAAATGTCCCTCATTCTTGGCATCTCATTCACCTAGATTTTTTTAGTGATTGACGTTTATGGTGGTCGCTAGCTATTGGGTCCTTGGTGTCTCGCTTGGTACCGACTGATAGTTCATCTTTGTATCGCAATAGGTAATGCAAATGTCCCCTATACAGAGATAATAACACCTATCGACGATATATGACAGTTGGACTATTCATTGGGCCATTGTACGGAAGTCTTAGGTCGCGCTGACCGCATGCCTAGTTACTGCCAAAGTATTTGGGGTTCTTACATATCATATATGCCGAGTTGATGGGAATTCGCATCGAGCTAGTTATCATGATAGGTAGAAACGAGACTCCGTCCGTCGGATACATTTAGAGAACTTTTACTCAAAGCAATGATGTCTCCAGCGACTACACCTTTTCTTTGAGGTTTTCGCTATAATGGTGACTTTCCGTATTGAACGCGGTGTATACTAGTCATAAGATCAGTAATATGATTATATGTGTTGAGATACGATTGTGATGGGATTAAATGAATCCTGGTAGGCAAAACCCTAGCCAAATATTTTGAGCGTTTTTAAAGTTTGCTTACAAAATACTTAGATTCGAGTAGTATGTTCAACCAATCAACAATATGATTAAACAAAGTAAATATTTAGACTAATAGTAGATAACAATCACAACAATATAAAGAGATGAGAGAAGGAACAATCAAACCAAGACACCAAGTGCAACATCCGGGAATTTTCGAAATTTTGAATGATGATTTCAATCTTTGACTTTTCAAGTCTGACTTGACTTTTTGACTTTTATTTTCACATAAAAGTGATCACCGCGTAACCGGTAATTTTTCGGAACATATTTAAAGGAGATATATGTTATTCCTAGGTTGATTCATCAAAAACGAGCAGCTAAATCACGTTTTCATTATTCGGACTCTAAAGCAATTTGATGTAAAACGACAATCCTGACAACATGTTAGTTTTGCCCGAGACCTGAAAACAGTCAGAAGGTGACTGAAATGCACTCGCAAGATTTTAGAAACACAAAAATAATTAAATTGTATTTAATTATCATTTTTATTAAATAAAAATATTTAATAAACTACTTAGCATTTTTATTAAAAGCGTTGTTGATAACGCGAAAATTCGAGTTGAAATCCATTATTCTTTTCTATTTCAAACAAGGCGTAACCTGTTCACAAAATAAATAACAGATATTTTATTAAATGTTATAAAATATTTATGAAATATTATCAAATGAATACTCATTTTTATCAGAAAAATTATTTGGAAAACAACGGCGCAAGTTTCGTGCGTTCATCCGTTAAGCCGTTCAAACTAGTCCCGAACCAAAAGTTATAAAAATTACGTTAAATATTTACAAAATGGACCCTAAACTAATTGAGAGTTTACACTTCCATTATAACTTTTATTATAAATATAAAGTTTATAATAATTTCAATTCATTTTAACATAATAAACACACACACAAAAACAAAAATGCTCTCCTCCCTCCCCTCAAACCAGCCGCCGTCTCCCATGTCCGGCCACTGCCCCACCGCCGACCGCCGGATTCCGGCCACCACGGCCGTTCGCCGCCGCCGGAAAACTTTTCCGGCGGACTTTTCTGATCGAAACCAAAAATAATCCTCATCGCCCGATCTATCCGTCCACCATAGGTCACGTCGCCGACCACGCCCTTTCCCCCCTATCCTCCGACGACAACAGCCGCACCCTCCCCCCCTTCTCCTTTGTCGCTGACCCACTAAGCAGCCCCAACACCCATACCCGTCGCTCCATCTCAACCACCCTCATTATTTTTATATTACGCGCAACAGCTGTTCGCGGCTCAGCCCGAAAGGGTGTTTGTATTCGGTGGTTTCGGAAAAAAAAAATACAGCAACAAGGGTGCTCGGTTTGTGGTAGTTAAGCACAAAAAAGGGTGCGTTGATTTAAATATTGCACCAGGTGCGTTTTAGTTTATGTTGTCAGCCGCAGGGCGGCAGCCGCCACCAATGGGGTGACGTTTGGTAGGCTGCACGAGCCGCTATAGGGGTGCGTTTGCTTAAACAGCCACCACCAAGAGGCGTTTTGGTTTTGTGTGTTACACAACCCCGAGAGGGTGCGTTTGGCTTTAAACAGCCAAAGGGTGCGTTTGGCTGATAAAAGCAGCCATAAGGGCCACGTTTGTGTTGTGGCTTTAACAGCCTGAAGGGTCTGTTTGGTTCAGTCAGCCGCAAGGTGCTTTGGTTTGCGTTTCCATCGGACTAAGGTGCGTTTGGTCATACCAACGCACGGGTACGTTTGATTTACAACCGCAGCGGTTGCGTTTGGTTTATAGCAGTCCAGTAGGGTGCAATGGGTTTGGTTTACAGATTAGGGTGCGTTATTTATTTTTGGGATAGCGCAGAATTGAATACATAAGGGTGTGTTTGGTTTAGTATTTTATAACATTAGGGTGCGTTTGGTTTTGGTGATAAACGCAACAGAGGCGTTTGGTTTATGTAAAATCAATTAGATTTTTTGGAGTTTAGCAGAGACAACAAACGGTGTGTTTGGTTTGTAGTTACACAAACAGGGTGTTTGGTGAACAGGAAAACATTAGAGAGTGTGTATGGGTTAGAGAACACAACAAAGGATGTGCTTGGATTTAGCAAACAACAAGGGTTCGTTAGGTTTATTACACTTGACTATAAATATAACACGACCTTTATGGAATTATAAATCGGAATCTACAATGTGGTTAATGTTAAATAAATATGGTATATTATTATTTTTTGTTTAGTTATAAATATATATTAACTCAAAGACACATAGATAATTTTGCAATGACGCCGGTTGTTGAAAAGTGAAAAGAAAACATTAGGTTTTTATAAATTAGGGGAAACGTTATTATAACCGGGAAGGTCATGATGAAAAATTTTATATAAATTTTTTATATTTAGTAATGTTTACATAAAGGTCTCTATTATTTTAGAAACCGATAAAAGGGACTAAGTTATATTTTAAAGATATAATAATTTGTATTATACAATAACCGGATAAACGAACAAAAACCATACTTTTACAATGAAATAACTATTTTAGACACCCCGTCAGGGGAGACGAAATATTACTTTATAAAATATTATTTATATTTTTATAATTGTCACCCTAGAAGAATAACATAACAATTGTTTGGTAAAAACCTTACAAACATCGTTTAAACATAAGTGGTAACCTTAAAACGTACGTTTACGCCTATGCAAGAACTTCTTATTTAATTAAGTGGTGATTTCGGACAAAAAAAACAAACGGGTCCAAACTTAATTGTTTAAAACATTTACTCACGACTATTATCTAATACCTCAAAAAAAGCATTATATACGTACACATTAAGCTGTTGGATTGTTTGCTTTGTTAAATAATTCACGTATGAGTTATATGAAGGGTTTAATATCAATGTAACATATACAGAATATATTACAGACTTGCGTTCACTTTTCAATTTATTTATTTAACCAACCACCAAACTATTACATCTTTAAATCTAAATCATTATCAACAGTGTCGCTTGATGTAACCATACATAACGGAGCCCAAATACATTATCCTCACTAGTGGGAAACTAGCTGGCAAATAAATCGCAACTTCTTGATCGAGCCGTTCCGGTCTTTCCGTTTGTGTTAGTTCTTAATGAGTGCAGTTTTGCAAAATCGTTCTAACAACATCAAAGTGATATCATATCCCCTATGTTTTACATATAATTATTTTGGGTGCGAACATGTTTTTCCAATTCAATTACGTGTTTGATTAAACTCGCTAAACGTGCTCATTTTTACAACTCGTTTGCATACATGGTTTTCCAAACGCACTTCTTGGTTGATTTCCATACTCATTCACACATCTTGCAAGGAGATACACATACTTGGTTTAAGTTTTTTGGACGTAAACACATCTTATTTTATGATTACGATTAGCTCAGTTGTATGTTACGAAAGTAATTCAAGCAGAGGGGGTCCCAGGTAGGACATCCGTGTAGGCACACGTAATGTAATTCAATGTTGAGGTATCTAGGTGGGTAATATCCCCCGGTGTAGCACACTAAAGTATTCACTGCTAGAGTGTGGTCCAGGTGGGACATCCGTGTAGGCACACATAAAGTCATTAAAGCTGAGGGTGTCCCAAGTGTGGACATCCGGTGTAGGACACCCGTAATGTAATTCAAAGTGGAGGTTGTCCAGTGGACATCCGTTGTAAGCACATGGCCCTATATGTTATGTTAACCATCAGATTCATGAGTTTAGAGTAATCTAATCATTGTTTTCGACACACGTGGATATTTACTGTGCCTTGAATAAAAAGCAATTCATACTTGTTCAGATGTGGTCCTATCTATACATACTTTTTGTGACATTTGTGGGATTTAAATGGTCATGCATGCTTTACAACTGTTTGATTTCTAAAAATCATACATATTATTTTGAAGACCTTTAAGGATTAAATGGTCCAGAACACACGTTGAAACCATTGGTTTTAATAATGTAATTTAAACAAAACCTATGACCTAACCAACCATCTCACCCAATGATGTATGATATATATTAAAAGATATATGCTTTAATATGACACTTTTAAGAAATGTTTTTCCTTTCTCTGTTGAATTTAGAGGCGTGGTGTAGTGGGTGATAGGTGGGTGGGGTGTCGTTGGGTGAGGGTGTGGTTGTGAGTGGAGTGAGGTGGTGTTGTGGATGTCTGTGGTGGAGGTGGGGGGTGTTGTGGGGGGGGGGTGGTCTCGAAAGTGCTGGGTGGCTCTTGGGATGGGGATGGTGGGGATGGGGGGGGGGTGGGGGGGGTGCGGGGTTGCAGAATGGAGGGGGGGAGTGCGTGGTGGGGTACTATGGGTGTGGCCAATGCCTACTTGATTGTGCCCTGGAGTCTAAAATTTGACTAATTTCATATGGATTTTTACTTGCATACAAATGATCAAATCTCTTGTGTACTTTTCAAGCTTTTCCAATGTGATGCAGTTATGGGATCAAATGTAATATCAATGTTCAAGGAAGTCAACCGAGATTACTTCTTCAAACGACACATTTAGTTAGAGTCGTCTCTGTATCTACGTTGGTATTATAGAAGTAACTCGCCCCCGACACATTTCCGCTGTGACATGTTTTTTTTTTTTGTGGGTCGTTACAGATTGGTATCTAAGCACTGGCTATAGAGAGAACAAGGTTGCATATGTTACTCTAGACCCCGATAGCCGCTTTCTCCCAAATATTGCATCACAACAAACATTTCAAACTGATACACACTACTTGCTTACTTCTTTATGTTACTTGTTACCTTAATGCTACATGACATACATATATGTAATATATATGCTTACATCTTTGCGTAGGTTTGATCCCCAAGGCCCCCCCCACTTGATCATTCTTTTATTACTTTAAAGAGTAATGTTACCTGTGACAAATCCCAATAACAATGGTAGAGACTTTGTTTGTATATCAAAGTGTATGCGGAATCTACACTTCAATACTCTAGAAGTATTAATCAATGAAACAATACTAAACAATGAACAATGAATAAAACACAAAATGCTTCAATATTAAATTAATCATCTAATAACGAGTCTCTTGGCTTAGTAACTAAGGGTTACAACCTTGAAGCTATAAGTTCTTTCTCTAAGATGTATATCTGTCTCTTAAGTATATTCTAAAACCTTAACCTAGGATCTTCTTATTATACACCAACAAAGTCCTTTACAAGATAACTATCAAACATTTAGATCATTACAATTATAAATCATATACGTATCTTCCTAAAATACATAAGATATACATTCCATATTTATCTCTTTGCATCCCTATCTCCAAGTCAGCACATTATCATCACAGTTATTTAAATTTTTTCTTCTAGCATATTAACTAACACTGGCAGATTAAGTTTGTACAAGGCAGTTCTAAGTTGTACTGCCTGTAACTAACTGCCATCTAGTACTGTTAGTTATACCTTGGCAGTATTAACTCTGATAAAAGATTTTTTCCCAACAAATACTCCATAAACTTGTGCTTTAATTACCTTCATCAGCAATCAAGTATTCTTCTAGAGATTAAATCATCTTGTTCTTTGATGATGATTCTTTCAAAACACTTACTACTTCTTCAATGTGATCTGATGAACTTAATAGTTCATATGCTTTTTACTCTCATTGATCAACCTCCAATTCTCTTACTCAGCATCTTTGATATCATTTCTTAATAACTTAGAGGATACTTCTATTCTGTAACATATGTATGGCGATTCATTTTGCATCAGCAGAATGTGAACTCACAGAAAATCACATAAAACTCCAACTTATCCGATATACTCAGTCTGATTCATCCTATTTTATCACTCTCCTCAATCAGCTCAAAAAGTGATCCAATCTCCCCATAGCATTAATCATATCCTTACTGGTTTTGAGGAACTATACCTTTCTTTGACCAATCTGTATAACTCCTCTACATCTTGTCTAATCAAATATATAACATTTCACTCAGAATCTTGTATTTCTTGAGTCTTCCATCTCCTCTGATGATTTTGGTATTATCATGAAGTTTTCTGACAAAGTGTAAGAGTCTTTCCAATCCACAATTATATACCTTTGTAAGATAATACTCAACAGTCTACTGCCACATTTCTATCTGGAACTATATCTAAATAACTTTTTAAGTTCTTCTTATCTTCTCATCATCATTGTTCCACTTTTGTTTCTTAGCATACTTCTGATCTTCTTCTAAGAAATATTCTTTCCTACTTATCCTGTATCTTCTTAGAGGTATCTTTCTCAATTTGTTCTTCTTCAATTTCTTGAAACTCAGCAGACTTCTTCTTTTCCATTTCAATTTCCAAATCCATAGGCACAAAGTTATGAAGAAATCCCCATACTCTTTTCAAAAATTGGGCACCTAATCTCATCATACTCAAGCCTTTCATCTTGTAATTACAATTGATTCTTCAAGATAGAACAATCATGTTTCATCCTTGCTATTGACTTCTGTTAGGTTATATTCTTTCAAATCCTAATACTTTTGAACTGAATGATCATTCCAATCAATATCCTTAGTTGTCTTAGTTTCAGTTGTAACTCTTTCTTCATCCAGTGCTAAAAGTTGTCTTGCTATCTCTTCATCCCATGCAATTTATGCTTTTTCCTCTTCATCAACTTGTTTTGCATCTGATAGCTTCTTCTAAATCCAGTCTCTCTTGTTCCAATAACTTCTTGGACTTTTTCTCAGGCTCTGGTTCAGTTATGATTGCTTTTCCTTTATCCTTCCTTGCCTCTTTACTCCTTCTGCCATATACAACTCTACCAGCAGTACTATGAGTTTCTCTGGCAGTACTAATATTTATAGGAGCAGTACTAACTGTAATACCAGCAGTACTATCTTCTTGTTGTCCTTCTTCAGCAGTATCTTGATCATGTACAACTTCATCATCTTGAGCAAAATAGGTATTTAGGTCTTCATCTATCCTCCCCTGTTTGGAAGAATCATCTTCTTCATCCTTTGAAATCACAATCCTTGCTCTCTTCCTTGCTTTCCCATCCCTTGACTTTAGACTCTAACTTCTTAATCCTGAGAATAAGCTTAGTGAATGCAGAATTGTAAGTTTGCTTTGTCTTCTTTAAATCATCCTCCAAGACTCCAATCCTTTCAGATAGTTTGGTAACCAAATTCGTCAATTCATTTAGTTTCAAGCTACCCTCATCACTTCCATATGAGTGAACATCATGGAGAGGTGATTCATTGGGTGATGGAACATGGTACTCTGCATCAGGTGAAGGTTGAGGTTCAAAGATAGGTTCAGTAGAAGGTTCAGATGATAGTGAATGTGATGATGTGATCCTTGATGGTGAAGATGAAGGTGTAGGTAAAGATTCAGGTGTAGCTTTTAGTAGCTTATTTAGTAACTTTAGCTTATTGTCTTTTTATTAATGTAATTTCCTTTTAAAAACCTTGTAATCTCTTTTGATATTAATAAAATTCCAGTTTCATTTAAAATTGTGTTTTGAATTTATGTTCTACTTTTATGAAAATTCATTTTAGATGTGTTTAAATATGACTTAATAAGCTCAATAAGCTTATTTCATCTAATAAGCTAGTTTTCATTCAGTTTAGCTTTCTAAAAGCTAAACTGAATAGGCATTCACTCAAATCCACTCAAAATTATTAAATAAGCTACTTGGAAGATAAGCCAGAAATAGAAAGGCTTATAAGGCTTATTCAGAGCTTAATGTATAAGCTAGCTTGATGATTAAGCTCTTGTGAGCAATTTATATCCCTGTTTTGAGCTTGGGATCAAGGTATGTCTTATTTCACTTTTCAGCTTACATTTCTGTTTTAGGCTTATTGCACTGCTTATCTGCTTATTTTTGTGGCTCATTTGTGTTTCTAGTAGCTTATTATGTTTTAAATAAATAATTTAGAGCTTAATCATAGTTTAGATTAGAGTTATATAAAAACTGTCAAAAATATATATATATATAGTAAAATTAGCTTATTAGAGTAGCTTAATGTTTGGTGCTTATTTTTCCTATATATTTGCTTACTTATCCTTAATTTGCATAATGCTTAATCTGTTTTGGTATTTCAATGCTTAGTTAAGTCTGTTTAAAGCTTTAAATGGGTTTTCAAATTTTAAAGGGGTATTTGGGATAAGCACATTCAATATGGTAAAATAGTTTGAAATCTATTTTTTGGCACTTAACTGAGTTTCCACAAGCTCTAGTTTAGTCTAGATGTTAGTTTAAATAAGCTCAAAATAGGAGTTGTTAAATTTTCTAGTTAGTTTTATACAAAATCTGCTAGTTCAAAAGTGGAGCTAAAACTCTTTATTAGCTACTTTTATAAAATGAATGCTTTAAGTGTAGATTTTGTGCTTAGAATAGGTCTCATTTGGGTAGTTATGTTGATCTCAAACCTAGATCGATTCCTTAGGTTGTCTAAGGTTAAATTACCTTGGATAAATCTAAAATAATTTAACCTTAAACAACTTAAGAAATCGATCTAGGTTTGGGATCAACAAGTGGTATCAGAGCTTTGCTTTGAGAATCTTTGATCTAGAAGAAACTATCAAGAAGAATCCTTTACTCACAAGGAAGAGATGGCTCCAATGGCTCTTTCAGACTCTGAGGTAAAAACTTGTTCAAAAACTTGTCTGAAAAACCATGAAACTCTTAAGAAATAGTGTGATGATTTGATTGTTAAGCTTAATCAAACTGAATTTAGTGTAGCTACTTATAAAAGAGGTTTAGCAACAGTAGAAGCTCAACTAATCACATATAGAAAGAATGAGGTTCTTTTTAGTGAAGAAGTTGCAGTTCTTAAAAGAGAAGTAGCTTGTAAATACTATGAAATAAATATGCTTAAAAGTGAGCTTGAAAAAGTTAAGCAAGAAAAAGATGGCATTGATTTTAAAATTGAGAAATTTGATAAGGCCTCTAAAGACTTAGATCAGTTGTTAGGAAGTCAGATAACTGACAAAAGTAAAAAGGGTTTGGGGTACAGTGCAGTTCCTCTACCTCATCCTTTAATCTTTAATAGACCTACAAAGTTTGATCTGTCTTATTCTGATCTTGATGGATTCAAAGAGCCTGAATTCAAAGGTTTTGGTCCTGAGAATAGTAAGCAAGAGTCTAATGTTGTTTGTGAAAATAAGAAAAATTCTGATGCTCCTTTGATTGAAGAATGGGTTTCTAATAATAAGGATGAAGTTGAGTCTCCTGTTGTGGTAAAGAAGAAAACTGTTTTTTCCTACTACTGCAAAGATAAAGTTTGTTAGACCTAAACAACATGAAAAACCAGTTAGGAAGCCAGTTAAATATAAAGAGATGTATATATCACAAAAACCTAGAAGGAATCAAAGGAATTGGAATAATCTTAAATCCCAACAGCTAGGAAATGTGTTTTGTGATGAACAATAAAGCTTGTTTTGCTTGTGGAAGCTTTAACCATCTGATAAAAGATTGTAAAAGGAAGGTACAAAAACCTATATGGAACAATGCTAGAAGGGTAAATCATCATAATTCTCATAGAATGTCTTACCCTCATCCAAAAAGAAACTTTGTTCCAAAAGCAGTCTTAATGAAAACTGGGATGAGACCAGTTAATGCTGCTAAGCCAAAGGCTGCATATAATGCTGTCAAGAGGAATAGGTTTAATGCTGTTAAAGCATCAGCATGTTGGGTCTGGATGCCAAAGAACAGAGTGGTAGATCATGTATCCAAAAACATCAGTGCATCAGTTACTTTGAAAAGATTGGATTACATTGATGCACAAGGAAGATTCAAGTCTGTGATGGCTTGGGTTCCCATAAGAAGATGATTTGGAGGATCCTTCCAAACAGGGGAGGAAAATTGATCTGATTAATGAAGATCACTTTTGTCAGATGGTGCATAAATTCAGGGCGAGGCAAGAGTGGCAAGCAAAGGAAAAGGAAGAATCAAGAGAAGAAGTTGCAAGCAATAAAAGCAGAAAGACCAAGAAGATGAAGTGTTTGGAAGAATCCTCTCAGCAAAGAAAATGAAGGTTTAATTCAAGAAACTTGATGATTTGGAGGTAAATCACAAGTTTAGGGGAGGATTGTTGGGAATTAAACACTTCAGAGTTAGTACTGCCAAGGGATGAGTTAGTACTGCTAAGCCAACAGTTAGTACTGCTAGAAGAAAACAGTTCGTACTGCTCAAGATTACAACTGCCAGTACTAAATCAGTCAGTTAATACTGCTAGAGTAAGTTAGTATTGCCTGTACTAACTTAAGACTATTGAAGAACTTACTACTGCTGGTTATAGAGTTACTACTGCTGGTTCAAGATTAATCTGGCTGTTGGTAGAGGAAAAGTTTAATGACTGCTAAAAGTCTTCTTGTTGTTCAACTGAAGTTAAATTGCTAATTGACATGGAAGTTAATGCTAATTGACTGAAGTTAATGCTGATTAGTCAAACAGAAGACTGAAGTTAATGATGATTGAAGAAATTAATGCTGATTGAGAATTTGACTAAATACTTAGGAAAGTATTAAATACTTAGTCGCTTTGTTTTAATATATTTGACTAAATTACTTAGGGAAAGTATGTAAGCCCATTAGGACTCCTTGGTGTATAAAAGGATATCTTAGGGCATCTAGTTTATCATCTCATTCATCTCATTATCATATACTTAAGAGATAGAGATACATCTTAGAGAAAGAACGTATAGCTTCAAGGTTGTAACCCCAGTACTAAGCAAGAGTACTCGTATTATTTTTCTAATAATATTGAAGCAGTTTGTGTTTTATTCATTATTCATTGTTTGGTACTGTTCCATTGTTTAATACTTCTAGAGTGTTGAAGAGTAGATTCCGCATACACTTTGATATATAAACAAAGTCTCAACCATTGTTATTTTGGATTCATCCAAGGTAACAAACACTTTACAAGGTAAAGAATCGATCAAGGCTTGGGATCAACAAGAATGAAAGATTAGATTATATGTAAATGAACCAACCAACCAACACCCTCTCCATGTGTGGAGAGGGTATTTATACATCATAGTAACTGGCCATGGGCTTTGCTTATGGGCTTTCCATGTGTCTTTGGCCCGGTTAGCTTACTAATATTACATTTGACTAATCTATAAGCTACGACTAACTATATTGGTAGTGACCGATACTTTTCGTGTTTCTAACAGAATACAAGGGTTTCCCTATGGATTGAAGCACGTTGCTGCACCTTCTTGGCTTCTATTATCTTCTAAAAATCAACCTTGGTGGTTAAAAGCACACTAAAAACTTGTTTTTGAGTTTTTTATTAATAAGGTCTGGAGGCGGTGTCGATACGGCGTATCTAAGGTCTTGGATACGACGTATTGGGGGTTTCTTGGAGTAGGGACCACGTTTGATGTCTTCCAGAATATTTTATTCCCATATAGCTTGTATACGACGTATTGGTCTTCCTGGATATGGCGTATTGGATCTTGTGGTGTTAGTGGTCTTTGGTGCCGTATCTTCCTTGATGGATACGGCGTATTGGTCGTTAGAACAGTAATCTTTAAAATATCTTCGTTTAGGCTCTAGAATGCGTGCCTTTATTCAATCTTCACTAAGTACTCCATAATTACTGCAATTCTTAAATATGAATGATTAAGTAACAATTCTTTGCAATAATTATACAAAATGGGTTAATTATATGGGATAAATGATGCTATAAAATAAACGTTATTTGATGTCATCAAATATCCCCCCACTTGAATCCTACTTGTCCTCAAGTAGCCTTTAGAAGTTTATGAAAATGTATCCCTAAGGATTTTTCCGTTTAAGCATTTATTTGATCTATTACAAGTACACAACCAAACACCTCACGAAATAGGAAGATGAAAACACTCAAATCACTCAACTAATCTATGTGGTAACATGTAACTAATTCGCTCAATTGCTCGGTCGTGACGAGTATTCTATCATAGGCTTGGCAAGGATAGCTAAATCACGTTTTCAATATTCGGACTCTAAAGCAATTTGATGTAAAACGACAATCCTGACAACTTTTTAGTTTTGACCGAGACCCGAAAACAGTCAGAAGGTGACTGAAATGCCCTCGCAAGATTTTAGGATCAAGAACGAGTACCGGCACAAAAATAATTAAATTACATTTAATTATCACGTTTTATTAAATAAGAATATTTAATAAATTATTTAACATTTTATTCAGTGACGTTTGTTGAAGACGCAAATATTCGAGTAAAAGGATCATTTTACGGACAAGTTTATCGGAAATATACAAAATAAATAATAAACGTTTTAAATAAATTTTATAAAACGTTTACGAAAATTAGTCGAGTGAATACTCATTTTTATCAGAAAAATGATTTAGAAAACAATGGCGCAAGTTTCGTATTTTGAAACATCCGTTAAGTCACTCAAACGAGTCCCGAACCGATAGTTATCAAAGACTATATAAAAATTTACAAAATGAACCCTAAACTATTATTAAATTTCTATTTCATTATTAAACTTTTATATATATATATAAATTATATATCTTTTTCATTCATAACAACAACAAACGCACCCCCATGGTGGTGCGGCTATGATGGTGCGTGGTGACGAAAGGGGAGGGGCAGCCGTGGTGAGGTGGTGGTGTTGATGGCGCGTGGAGGAGAGTGACCTAGTGGGTCGGATAGATCGGTTAACGAGGATCACTTTTGGTTTCGGCCGGAAAAGTCACCGAAAAACTTTTCCGGCGGCGGCTGAGGGGTGGCCGGATAATGTGGAGAGGGAGGGAGAGTGTGAGGCTTGCGTGTGTGTTTATATATATAAAATGAAATAAAAGTTATAAAATTTATATATATATATATTAAAACTTAAAATTTAATGTGACAAGTTTTAATAGTTTGGGGTAAATTGTGTAAATATTACCCAAGGGACCAGGGGTGTTACAGATTGGTATCAGAGCCCTGGTTATAGAGAACTAGGTTGCATATTTTACCCTAGACTATAACCGTTTTTACAAACATTGCATCACATCAAACATTTTCAAAGTGCATACACGCTACTTGCTTATGTGCTTACATTACGTGCTGCATTAAGTGCTTACGTGACATACATATATATAATATATATATGCTTGCATTCCTTTCGCGTATATCGTACGCTTATTTATATAAGAGTTATTATATAAATACCAGAATATTTTTAAGACATTGTGGGTTGCACAATGGTCTCATTCTACTCGTCAGACATTGTGAGTTGCGCAATGGTCTCACTTCGTTCTCAGACATTGTAAGTTAAACAATGGTCTCTAAGGATATTATTTTTCTTCATAGCTTTATACTATATTGTATTACACGGAGACCGTCATAATTTTGTTTACATGGAATTATGTATGAATCTAAGTATTACAAGTCTTGTATGGGCGGGACTTGTAATATGAGGATTGATATGATAATTGCTATGTTAACAAAGCCCGTCACAGTTCTGTTTACATGTGATTATGTATGAATCTAAGTATTGCAAGTCTTGTATGGGCGGAACTTGTAATAAGAAGATTGATATGATAATCGCTATGCTGATTCGTTCATAGAGATCTTTACCTTATTTACTCTAACCGAGTACTCATTAACTATCTTGAACTCTATGTTGATCTCGCCTGGCAGTTTTTACTCCCAGCTTCCAAAGACGAGTTTTAAATCACTCGTCCCATACTCATTAGAGAACATGCATCGTAATGTCATCCATCACCTTGAAGGTTATGTGAGTACGCGTATTGCATCGGGAATTATTAAGTAGGATGATTTATAATTTATTTATTTGAAAGGATTGGGACGCCTCTTCAGTTAAATAAATAAATTATAAATCACCGAACCATAAGTTTATCAATTTATTATTTACATAAATTGGGACGCTTCTTTATGCAAATAATAAATTATAAATGAGTGGGCTTAATGGTATCCGATATGACACGAGTATGAACCTGAACTCGATAATCACCAGAATCCGTTAAAAGGGTCTAGAGACACAATCGTGTCTTGCCACTCAGCAGCATCTTAAGGCCTCACTTGGAACTACCTTATCTCATTTTTAAGTTATTACAATCCTCGCGATCACGAACTGTTCGTAGAACTAACAGACTTGTTACACACTTGAGTTAATGGAGTTGATTCGTCCTTAAACTAGCGACTGAGTACCATAATCCGCCGTCTATCGCATAAGCTCTCTCGCGAGCTCCTCTCATTTATTAAACTTTATTCTGGGAATATTGTTTCTCGAAATGTCCTCATTCTCGGCATCCCATCACCATTTGTTATAGTATTGACGTTATGGTCGTTGCTGTTGGGTCCTGGAGCGGTCCCGACTGATACAACTTTATCCAATAGGTTATGCAACTCCCCTTAAACGAGATAAACACCTATCGACGAAACAGATAGTTGGACTATTCATTTCGGGCCACTAGTAGGAAGACTTAGGTCGCGATACATCCTAGTACTGCCAAGTAAGTTGGGTACTTACATACATAAGCCACGTTGATGTGAATCATCGAACATTACAAATAGTAGAAACGAGACTCCGTCCTCGGACATTTAGAAACTTATACAAACATACTCACGCGACTACACTTTCTTCTTGAGGTTTTCACTATAATGAGACTTTCCCCAATAACGCGGTTTTTACCAGTCATAGATCTCAATAATATATTTTGAGATACACATTTTAATGGTGATTAAATATCCTGGACAAAAAAAACCCCCCCCACCTAGGCCAAAATTTTGGTAGATTAAGAAGTGTAGAAAACACCGAAATTTGCTGAATAAAGTTATCAGCGTCTTGTTTAGAACCGAGTTTATTAAACCTTAAGTCCTTTCACTTGTCACACAATCGGATAACACAAATTTAATCTCGGGACGAGATTTCTTTAAGGGGTAGGTACTGTAACATCCGAGAATTTTCGAAATTTTGAATGACGATTTTACCCTTTGACTTTTAGGGTCTGACTTGACTTTTTGACTTTTGGTCTTTTATTTTCACATAAAAGCGATTACCGCGTAACCGGTAATTTTTCGGAACATATTTAAAGGAGATATATGTTATTCCTAGGTTGATTTATCAAAAACGAGCAGCTAAATCACGTTTTCATTATTCGGACTCTAAAGCAATTTGATGTAAAACGACATTCCTGACAACTTTTTAGTTTTGACCGAGACCCGAAAACAGTCAAAAGGTGACTGAAATGCCCTCGCAAGATTTTACAAACACAAAAATAATTAAATTATATTTAATTATCACGTTTTATTAAATAAAAATATTTAACAAAATACATAGCATTTTAATTAAAGCGTTTGTTGAAAAACGCGAATATACGGGTTAATAATTTATTTCAATTTTTACTTTCGAACGAGACGAAACCGGTTCACCAAATAAATAACGAATATCTTTATAAATGTTAGGAAAATATTTATGAAATACTATCAAATAAATACTCATTTTTATCAGAAAAATGATTTGGAAAACAATGGCGCAAGTTTCGTGACTTGAATCATCCGTTAACTAGTTCAAACGAGTCCCGAACCAATATTTTATAAAAGTTTCTCAACAATTACACGTTTGGTCCCTGTGAAATATTTACAAATATTACCCCCAACTATTAAACACTTATCAAAAATTTTAAAACTTTTTATATAAATATAAAAAGTTTTATAATATTTCATTTCTATCTCAAAATAAACACACATATATAAATCTCACTCTCTCCCCCACCATGATTTTCCGGCCGCCGGTCACCGGAAAAGTTTTCCGGTGACTTTTTCGGCCGATAACAAAACCGATCCCCACCACCGGATCTACTCGATCCCCACCATCACTCTCCCCCACTCACGCCATCTCCCCTTCCCCTTTCCGGCAGCCGCCGCTGCTACACCATGCCACCACCACCTCGTCATCGTTATCACCACCACAGCGGGTCCGTTTGGTTTATTTTAAGCACCAAGGGTGCGTTCGGTCGAAGACACGAGCCATAGGGTGCGTTGGTTTCGTTCTCGGGCAACAAGGGTGCGAGTGGTTTATTTGAAAACACCGCAAGGGTGTTTGTTCCGCTGGTCAGCCACCCACGAGGGGTGTTTGTTTCGGTGGTTTGGCAGCCACGCACCAAAAGGGTGCGGTTGGTTTTGTATATTGCACCAAGGGTGTGTTCGGTTTGTTTACGGCACCGCGAGGGTGCGTTCGGTGTAGTTTTGCACCGACAAGGGGTGCGTTTGGGTCCGGGGCTGCAGCTAGGTTGCGTTTGGTTTATCCTCACCAAAAGGGTGCGGTTGGTTTTGTATATTGCACCAAGGGTGCGTTTGGTTTAACGAAAAACGGAATAGGGTGCGTGTGGTTTAGCATAGAACAGACAAGGGTGCGTTTGGTTTATCCTCACCAAAAGGGTGCTATTGGATTTGTTATAACACCATAAAAGGGTGTTTGTTTCGATAGGACAACAGCTAGGCTGCGTTCGGGTTACTGTTCACCAGCGAATAGTGCGTTTGGTTTGACATGGCCGATTTCCCGTTTATATATTTTTTTTTATATTTTTTTTTATTTATTTATTAATTACTTAATTATTTGCATTACCTTAAGTTTTTATAAAAACCTAAGCTTATTTGAGTATACCTTTTTGCGTAAACGCAATTTACTAGACTTTTAAAATAAATAACTTTTCATTTTTATTTTAACCTAACTTTCCAAAAATAGAAATTCACATTTCATTCTTATTCTAACTACTAACACCTATTCATACATAACATTACTAACACATAAATACGTATACGTAATAATACTTACACGATAAATCACTAAAACGCTTAAATCACAAAATCATTTCCTTGTCACCAAAAGTGAACGAAATGAATTCAACCAATCTCACCACCATTCCAATCTCATTGAGATGATCACACTCAATAGATTGACTACCAATTTCTCACATAATCTATATAAACGCATATAAACACATATAATCACATAACCCATTCATTGCAACAGATACATAAGTCAACACTAATAGTTTGACTAACCTGCTCAAGTCATGGTTGTTACAAGTTATCTACTTGATAATTGTTTTATTACAACTTTACAAATAGAAAATAATAAGATCCTGGTGATCTAATTAGGGTTACCAACTTTAGAGAGAGATTATGAATAATAAGAGAGAGAGAAGTGAGAGAAATCAGAGATGAGTTATGAGACTCATCTCTGACTTTCTTCCTTTTATAGTTGGGTCTCCACTCTTCAAATATTGCAAAGATGAGTACCTCAAATAGTTATATATTTGGCCCCTCCATGTTTTCCATATTCTTTATTAGTGCAAGTCTTTGAACTTCTCTTCAAATAAAGTAAGGACTCCACAATCGATCATAAAGGACTACAAATGCAACCACAAAATAACAAAGTTAGTCCTTAAATTTAAGCCAGAATTTTAATTAAGTCCTTTTATTTCATTATCCCCATTAATAGGATTTCTAGTAAACATCAAATAGTCCAAGTTTTTAAACCAAAACTTTATATTGCATTGTATTTAGCCCTTTAGTAAGGATGTTTGCAATTTAATTTGCAAAATCCACCTATTTTATTTTAACCACACTCACTAAACTCTTTTCTCTTACAAAATGTAAGTTAATTTTTAAATGCTTTTTCTTCATGAAAAACTAGGTTGGCTACAATTTTTATTGCAGAATTACTATCACATTGAAGTTTGACTAGCAAATTTTTTTTGCAATTTAAATCTTTCAAGATTTTTAAAATACAAACTACTTTACTTGTTACTGAAGCAAGAGCTTTATACTATACTTTAGTAGACGATTTAGAGACAGTGTTTTGGTTTTTGCTTTTCCAGGATACCAAAGATCCACACAACACAATAACAAGTCACTTACTTTCTAGTGACAACACATTTTGCCTAGTTTGCATCAGAATATGCAGTTAAAGACATAACTGAATCCTTAGTGATGTGCACACCCATACCTGGTGAACCTTTTAGATATCTCAAGATCTTAAAGACAATCTTAGAATGAGAAGCAAGAGGAGAATACATGAATTGCCTTAACAATGAACATGATAAGAGATATCATGTCTGGTATTAGTTAAGTAAATCAACTTGCCTATTAAAATTTATATTCAGTTATGTTCTAAAATAAAGGATCATAATCAGTTGGCTCATTAGAAATAACCAATTTAGATGGTAAAGGCACAGAAGAAGATTTACAAGCAATCATACCAAACTCATATAACAAGTCTAAGTAATACTTTCTTTGATTCAAGCAAATTCCTTTATCACTCAATACCAAGAAAATATTTCAATTTTCGTCTTTAATCATAAACTTAGTTTTTAGAAATTCCTTAAACTTAAATTTCAGTAAGACTGTTACAAGTAATGATAATACTACACATAAACAAGCAATGCAATAAACATACATTTATCAGATTTGGTATATAAAGAATAGTCATTTTTACTTTGACTAAAACCATTTTCAATTAAGGCAAAAGTGAGCTTAGCATTCCAGTGTCTATGAGCTTGTTTTAAACCATATAAAGACTTTTTAAGTCAGCAAACTCTTGTATCATTAGTAAGAAAATACCCTTCAGGCAACTTCATATAAACAGTTTCATCCAGATCACCATAAAGAAATGCATTATTACCATCTAACTGAAACACAAACCAATTACTTTGCATAACAAGATTTAACAAGCACCTAACAGTAACCATTTTAACAACAGGAGAAAAAGTTCATCATAGTCTATGCCTTCTCTTTGGTTATAACATTTGGCAACAAGCCTAGCTTTATACCTTTCTATTTCACTATCATATTTATACTTAATCCTATAAACCCACTTATTACCAATAGCTTTTCTATCCTTAGGTAGCTCAGTTATTTCCCACGTGTCATTTTTAAGTAAGGCTTCCATCTCAGTATTCATAACATCAATCCAATGTGTATATTTAGATGTTTTAAAAAATGACTTTGGTTCACAATTTTATTAAGCTGTGTAACAAAACAAAGGTTTTCATAATTAACTTTAGAATAATTGACATATCTTTCAAGACCATATTTGACTTTGGAATCAACCACAAAATCATGTAAATTTCTTGGAAAAACAGAAGGTATAGATGACCTTCTAGGATTGACAACAACCTGAGCATCAGAGTTTGAATTTTGATTCAAATTTCCCTCAAAATTTTCTTGATTTTCATCAAGTGTTGCAATGTCTACATCCTCGCTGGCAGATATGTTGTCACTGCTATGAACAGGTGAGTTCTCATTATCATTATTGAAAAACTCACCATCAGTTTCAACATTATTACCTAGATGAAGAGAGAAACTGCCATCACTGGCATGTTTAGATTCTATTCTCTCATCATCATTGGGAGTCTCAAGATAATCATTGTCAAAAAAATTTAAATGGTTTAAGTCTTGAAAACCAGTTTCCTCAAAAGTAGTATCAATTTTATCAGCAGTTTTGTTTTTAAAAGAAAAACAGATTTAAAGAACTTAACATCCCTTGAAAAAATAATTTGATGCTTATCTAGACTGTATAATCTATATCCTTTTTAACACTAGAATATCCCATCATTACAAATTTCTCACTACCAAGCTTATCAGAACTAGTAACTATAGTATCAAAGCAAAGGAATCCAAACGTTCTTAAATAAGAGAGATTAGTACATTTATTATATATTAATTAGTAAGGACTTTTCCATTTAGCATATAAAAGGGCAATCTGTTAATATGATAAGTAGTAGTTAGAATACACTCATTCCACAACGTTACTGGAATTTCCCCAGAAACAAAAGGGATCTAGAAACATTCAAAAGACGCATATGTTTCCTCTTAACAATGCCATTTTGTTGTGGAGTATAAGCACAAGAAGTCTGATGAGTAATACCTGATGCCACTACTACAAAAAGTCTCATAGAGACCAATTAGAATGGCTCATGGAGAGTGGTTTACGAACCACTCTAGGTGAGGGGGTATTTCTATAACCAAGACATATAGAAATTGGTTCTACAACCGGTGCCAATATGAGCATCAAAACCAGTTTGCTAGTAAGAACCGGTGTCTACATGTCTCTATTATAGACTAAATAGAGCATAAATTTGCTAGTAAGAACGGGTTTCTTTTATAGAGTTGAATTGGTATTCAAAAACATAAATTTCATCAAAAATGAATGTCACACCCCCAAATATCACAGTGGAAGATAACGGGGCATGACTTTCATTGCATAAAGTTACAAGTTATATTGAACAACCTCTATATGAGTCGTTGAAACTAAACGTTTGATTTCATTAAAATTTTAAACAAAAGGACAAGGTTTCAAGAGTTACAACATAAACCAAAGTGGAATTTAGTTCACAATCAAACGTTAAAGTAATGCAAGAAATCTTTTACATAATGAGACCGCAAAATGTGACTCTAGTATGATGCTCCAAAATGCTATCCATGAGAGTACAACAAGGGACCTGAGAATCACATGCTAAAACGGTCAACATAAAGTTTGTGAGATAATAGGTTTAACGTTAAGTAAAAAGTAAAGTAGACCACAAGATTTTTGTGACTATTCTAACGCATACAATATCAAGAAAAATTATTAATATTGCACTAAGATCATGACATTGTAGCCTTAATAGTTAGTTTGTTTGTTACCTCAGGAGGTGTCTATCCTAAGTGTAACCCTTGCAGATTTTCTAGTTCATAATGTTCTATTTTAGTCTTTTGACTTTTATCATTTTATGTTTCTGTCAGATCAACTCACGTGATTTAACGGTAATCAGTTCATTATCTATTTGATCGTTAGTGCTATTATTCTCTTTAATTATCTCATTATAGATGATTATATTTATATTCGATCAATTTTCGGGAGGTTGTCCTACAAACGACTTAAAATATCAAATAACACGACCCGACACGTCCGTTAAGGTCCATATCAAAACAAAGACAATTTAACCCTAAAACCTACAGTGTAAATAGTCAAAGTTTAAGTAAAAACATTTTTACATTCATTATAAATACTAGGAAACTTTGGGTCGCATTATAATGGCACGAGTTTATTAAAGAGTCATTTAGTAACCGACAAGAACCTAATGCCACCCTAGGGGACCCCCCTAGGATGCTAATCCAAGGTCGAACCCCATAAGGGAGCAAAGAGGCTCAATTTTAGGAGCTTTGGTCCCAAGTTGGTACATTGCCTTGTCCTATATTCATTCAAACAGACATACTTGATTTCATAACACACAAAATTCATTTTGATCTCTCTCTCTTCCTCCTTGCTTTGTCTGAAAACAACACACACACACACACACATAATATTTTGATTTTTATCAAAAAACCATGGAAGTCTAAGTTCATCTGGGTAGTTTCCAATAGGCGTGGTGTCTTTAAAACAACGTTTGGTTTGTTGATTTCGTGCTTATCTCATTTTCAAAACCCTCTATTTGTAAGTCATCTTATTTCATATATTCTAGTACTTTTAAATGCTTTATGATGCATAGATAATGGTTGTACGATTTGTTTTTTAAAAATCGAAAGCTTAAAGTTTTGAAATAAATATTAAGGGGCGTTTGTTTGGTTCGAATGTGGGAAAAGGGGCACAAGGAAAAGACCATTATATTATTTTGGACGTGATGGTTGAATAACATTTGTATACTTAGTAGCTTATTACTATTTTCAGCTTAAAATAAGCTAATACGGCTTATTTATGGCTTATTTATTTTCAGCTAAAAAAGGGAAACAAAGGAAAAGCGTTTTTGGTTATTACCTATACTTGTCATGTTTTTATAGCTTATTATGATAACTTATTTTGCGAACTATAATAACTAATAGCTTATTTATAAGCTTCGTATAGCTTATTTTGGAGCTTATTTGCTCACGGCAAGAAAAGGGAAAACCAAAGAAGTACTTTTGGTTATTTACCTCTTTCGCCATTATTTTGTAGCTTATTATTGTAGCATATTTTGGTAACTAAAGGTACTTATAACTTATTTGCTAATTTTCGAAACTAGCATAGCTTATTTTGGGCTTATATGACCCACGACCCAATAAGGCCCAATAATCGCGGCTTATTGTAGACCTTATTAGGGTCTGGCTTATTTTCATGGCTTTTGGTTATAGCTTATTGGTATGTGCTTAATTACACATACCATTTTCTATTAAAACCAGACTTAAATGACCAAAAACATACCAAAAATACATTGTATTTGTATGTTTTCACTTATATTGTGCAGGTAACGGATAATCAAGAAAAGGACAAAATCAAAGCTAAAACGGACAAAAACCAAGCACGGAATGGAAGAGACCGTGAGAAGTCAAAAAGTCAAAGTTAAAGGCGGAGCCGATATCGAAGAAATGATAAATGGGTCAACCCGTACCCATCTAATGGGCCGGGTCAGCCCATTTAAACATTATGAAGACTTTATAAGACTTAAGCATTATAAAAAAGCCCAAATCCAAGAAAAAGCCCAAAAGCTTAGCATTGTTAACTGAGTTAACAGCCCAATTCACATGGCTGTTAAGTTTTGATTAAGCCACAAGGACCTTCATTGGAATAACCCATTACACTTTGAGGGACTATTTTTGCCACTTCCCAAAATCATATCACCACAAAGGACGATGGATGCAATTGAAAGATACAAACTCAAGGGCCAAAGGTGTAAAACTCCCAAACCATCACCCCTGTTCTTACCCAAAATAGAATACAAACACAAACGTCATTGTTCCCGCCAAATTTCCCTTTTTATGCTATCTTCAACCTCTGGCACCCTCCACCCCACAACAAAACTATCACTCTCACCTTACCCCACCCATCACATGGCTCATTGCCATGTTGGCAATCCCCTACACTTTCATTCGTCTAGGGATAAAAACAAAGAATTAAGGGTTGAGATCAAAGGCTTGGGGACAAAGAAATTTGGATGGCTAAGATGAGCTTCGAGGACTCACCGTCACACAACTGACAAAACACCTTCTTTGTGTCTCAGTGAAGAATCACAAACTCGTGAGAAAGAGAAGGACCAAGGAACTAGAATCTTCATTAGCTTATTATAAATAGGACTTGTGTAAGCCCATATATGGCAAGTAGTTTAACCTAGTTTTAGTTTTTAAGTCATTTTCCATTTTATTGTCTTTTAATTACAAGTCTTGTAAACTGTTTTTAATATTAATGAAAGATTGAAGTTTTTAAGTTAAACTGTGAGTTCTATTGTTCCTTATTGTTAAAAACCTTTTACAAACTGTTTTAAGCTCTTATTCAAACTTATAAGCAATCTGTTTTTACTTAAATTTAAAGAACTTAAGAAAAATAAAAAATTCCACAAAATAAAATACCAAAGGTTATATTTGGATGATAAGCCAGAAATGGAAGGGCTTATGTACAATACTAGCTTGTCTTTTAACAAGCTAGAGCTTGTAGATTAGCTTATTTATAAGCTTGTTTGCCTTGTTTTGAGCAAAGGCCTTTGTAAGTTTCCAATTTCAATTTTTAGCTTATTACTGTAGCATTGCTTATTTACTGCTTATTTGTGCTTATTATTGCTTATTTATGATGTTGTGTGCTTAAAATGCTTAGCTTATAGTTTAAATTTTATTTGCAAGTTTTTAGTTAAAACTGTTATTTATAAGCTTATATACTGTTTGATTAGTGTAGCTTATTTAAGTGCTTATTTGTTGTTGGAATTTGCTTAAGAGTGTCTAATTTACCTTATAACATCTGTGTATTTGGGAAAAAGTTTGCTTTATTCTATTAAAAATCAAGTTTAAATGTCTGTTGAAAAACTTAAAAGGGTGTTTGGCACAAAGGCAGTACTAAAGCCAGTACTAACCCATAGTTAGTATTGCCTTGTCTAATTTTGACCCATTTGGAAATTTACCTTCATTTTTTAAAGTTCTTTTTAACTTGTTTTTGATCATTGTTTATAGTTGTGAATTAAAAGTCATAAGTTTATAGCATGTGTTTGAATCTAGTGCTTATAGATTATTTCACCAACTTAATTTGATTTAAGTCTATGAAACTTGAGTTTTTGTGATGTTTTTGTGTTTGTACAAGTCTTAAAACAAGTTAGGATCAAAGTCTTTTAGGCCTGCAAGTTTGGTTTGAATTTTGCCAAAAATCTGTTAATTTTAACTAAGTGTTGAAAAAAAGAAGAAAATGCTTTTTCAATTGATCATTGTGGCTTATTCTTAATTTCAAACTCTATTTTGATTCTTGTTACTTGTTCTTTGAGGTCAATTCAATCTGTTTGAAGTTTAATTGTCATAAGGATTGTTTGTTGTGCTATTTTTAAGCTCAAATTGTTCATTTCAAAAACAAAATTCAGTAGTGTGATTGTATCAGTATGTATGAGTGTGTTTAGCTTTTTCTTATAGCTTTTTAAAGGCCCTATTTGGAATTTCAAACATATTTTATGATTGATGATTTCTTTGTAGCTTATTGTTTCAGCTTTAAGGGTATATAAGCCCTTAAGCCTTAAGGTTCATTTAGAGGGCTTAATTTTAGACCTAAAAGTGCTCCTTTTGGCTATGTTTGGTATGCAAGTTTTGGCTAAGTGCTTATTTGATTTTCTGAGATTATTGGCTATTTTCTTTGATTTTTTTTATTTTAGTTGCTTATTAGGAATAATTAGAATGAAAGCTAGCCGTAGTTAGTTTATTGGGTGTATCTATTAATTCCCTACCCCGCCCAACCCAAACTCTTTAGTTATTTAAGCTTATTTGCATTGTAGCTTAAAGATTGTAAGTGTTTAAGCTCTTTAGTTACTCTATCATTTTTAGCTTAATTTAGTTTAAATTCCTTGCTTATTTTTGTTTTCATTTGCTTATTAGGTGTAGTGCAATATCTGAGTTAGCTTATTTACTTTTTTGATAAGCTTATTTGTCCTTGAATATGCTTAACAGTTTGGTATTTGCCTTTTAAGTTAGTTTAGCATTCTGTCTTTTTAACTTGCTTATTTCGTGCTTATTTTTGAATTCTAAAAATTTTGTTTTTATTAAAGTTGTCCATTTACAGCTTATTTATAAGCTGGTTAAAAAATTTGCAAAAAGAAAAACGTGTTGGGAGTTTGGAAGTCCAAGGTGACTCAAACCCTGGACCTCTACAAACTCAACCAACGCATTTTACACACAACACCCTCTACCACTAGCACCCTTGGGATTTTTCTGTCATAGTCTGCACACTTTAATCTTTTATATACATTTTTAGCCCTTTTTTCTTATAAGCTATTTTAGCTTATTTGATAAACTGTGTTACCCAGCTTATTTTTCTTAGGATAAGCTTTGTTCAAGCCACTTTTGCTAATTTTTTTTTTTTTTAGAATTTTTATAATTAGTTTAGTATTTTTTAATCATTTAATTTCATTAAAATCGTTGACTATATTCACAATAAATTTAAAAAAGGTCAAAAAAATATAATTATTTTTTACTCTCGCGATAAAATTTCTTTTATCAGATAGAACCTAGGAAAATTAGATTTGCTTTCGTAGGGTTAAAATTGCAAAATTTTATTTTTTAAAGAACGAGATTGAATCCCGTTCACGTTTTTCGTGTTTTTAAGCTTAAATCACTTTCGTTTTTTGGTCTAGTTTTCTTTGTTCTAGCATTTTAGTCAATTAAAACTTATAAAAGGCAAAAAGATCATTTTAGGACTTAATTTTGATAATTTAGGGTTTTTAGGTCACGTTTTAGGATTCCCGGTTTGCGTTTTTAGTTTAAATTTGTGTGCCTTATTTGTTTTTAGTGTAGATTGCATTAATTTTCCCGAATAATTAGGAAACCAATCAAAATCTTTTTCCATTCAAGCATTGAATATCAAACTGACAAACGACTTTCCAGTTCACTCCTCGTTGAGGATAACGACCCGGGAATCATACTTCCGGATTTTCTACATTGAGGTTTTTGATAATTATCCTAGTTATATATTTATAAGTATTATATATTTATTTATATATATTTAAAAGGGTTAATTAATCTTAAATCACTTATTTTGATATTTAAAAACTCGCGTAGCTTAACAGCTTATTAATAAGTTACGGATAGCTTATTATGAGCTTAAAAAACCACAACCTAACAAGCTAAGCCCAAACAATGGCTTAGTCTTGGTCCGTGAGCTTTGGCTTCTTTTGTGGATGATTTGTTGGACGTATTTTTCTAATGGGCTTGATAATAGGCCTAAAACAGGCTTTAATACTAATAACAATATTTTGGACTACTAATGGGCCTCAAGGCCTATTAAGCTAAAATTTGACTTTTGAAAGATAAAAGAGAACTCTTAGTAACAAAATATACTAGTATGTGAATTCGAATAGTCAAATAGTCATTCGAACAACGCGAAACGTGGATTTTTGGTCGTTTTGTCAGAATTGATTTATTTAAGGGAAAGTGTTTGAAAAATGAGGTTTAAAAACCTTGGAAACGTCTTATAAACGAACGCGTCATGCCGAAATTTCATAAAAATATTATACTTAGAATATTTTACTAAAATATAATTTTTTTAGAAATCAGACAAAAGACGATATAATAAAATATTTATATTTTAATAAACCGACTAAAAGACGAAAAATATATTTTAATTGTATAAATTATAAAAACTTCTATTAATGATTTAGCGTAACTAAAGCGTGTCATTTTCATAACTAATACAATTAAACTAGGTAACTTAAGACTACCGGACAGATTACCGGAATATATTTATTAATAGCTATTATCTAAGTCTGGATATCTTACTCGTCTATTTTCTTAAATAGTATAAGTGTATATTATCTAACATACATACTTTGACATATTTTCATTCAGTCTAAAATCACCAACCATCACGCAAACATACCAAACAACTTAAAAGTGACGCCACATTCGCGCATTTTTGAATTCTATGCATCAACCTTAAACATACAATTAAGAAACATACATCTGAATTGGACTTTAATTGGATTAGGTCGTGTCTGGACGTCGTTGCATACAATTGTTTGATCATATTCTCAGCTACTTTTCACTTGTTTAAAGGTGAGTTCTTGAAGCCTTACTTTTTAAACTCTTTTTCTGTTGGGGGGAAATGATACTCAAAATATATTTCAAATACTTTTACTACAGTGCAAAATCTCTTATTTCTTTTTGGACAATGCTATGTGCTTATGATTGTGTGTATGAATGTTATGTAAACACTATATGAATGATATTCGAACACTATACGAATGCTACACAAATACTATGAGATCTATTTATGTGAAGTTCCAGTGTGAATTTTTGCACCACACTATTTAGCCGAGTGTGTAGCTCCAGAAGGTAGGCGATTGGTCCAGAGGACTATAAGCGCGCGAGAATTATATTAAATGGTTGATTTGGGTTGGGATACCTTGGTATGATGTGTTGATTTGGGTTGGGATACCCTGGTATGATGTGTTGATATGTTGATTGGGTTGGGATACCTTGGTATGGTGTGTTGATGATCTAAATACTGTTGTATGCATTCTGCTTTCATATTGCACTATTGTACATACTCCTAAATTTTAGCACAACAAGTGGGTTTACTTCTAAACCTACAAGCTCACCAACGTAATGTTGACCTTTCGAGTATCATTTTTAGGTGTTGTGAAAAATCAGTGAGATCAAGATAGCAAGCTTTAGTAGACCTAATGGTATCCTTCATGGATCTTATCTTAAAAGACTTGCATTTGGAGCTTTGTTTCAATTTAGCTTTTGGATTATCTTAAGACATGTATTACCCCCATGTGTGGGAGCTTGGTTGTAATACTTAGACTATGTGTTGTGTTCTTTGATTTGTCTTGACTTAAGTTTCATACTTGTTGTCGGAGGACGTCGTGACACTTTTATGATATGCATTTTAGTTTTCTCTATATTGTTATCATGTGTTATGACGATCAATCCTCTGTCACGCCTCGTGTTTTCGCCTTAGTCGGGGTGTAACAGATTGGTAATCAGAGCCAAGCTTATTGAGAATTAGGTGGTTTGGCCTAGACTATAACCTAAGAACCTGCATATAGCTTGCATAATAGGATCTTCGTGTGCGGTTTCCGCCTATATTCGTCTATGCAAATAATTATCGTATATCGTCGTAGATAAGTCAATCATTTGGCTGTGTGAGCCAGATACCGAGTACAACTAGGAAAGGATGCATTTATAAATACGGTGGCTAAGTAATTATGAATGCATCACGACCCACGCGAACTTAGCTATCCTGTTCACTCAATCGGTGTTGACACCTTAGGGCCGTAATTCGATCTATATGGTATTAGGACCGTCTATACGCGAAATCTCCCTCATACCTAACATTACCTATATCCTCCTTCGCGTAGATAATGACGATACTAAGTGTAGGCCGACAGACTGCTGCACCATGAGGTGAAAGGACGGGTGGATGAACTGGTAGAGGAGGTGGAAGGACTGGAGAGCCAAATATATATATATATATATATATATATATATATATATATATTTTATATATATATATTATATATTATTTTATATAAATATATTAAAAACCGGATCTAAATGATGGTTTAATAATGTTAAATAGAGGTTAATATTCAAATCTCTTTAAATATTTATATATATATTCGTAATGCGACGAGTATTTGGCAATATGGTTTGATAAAAGTGCGGGACAACGATATATAAACGTTAGATGTCTCGGCGAAATTTATATTAATTTTTTTATTTAGTAATGTGTAACTAAAGCTTCTCTTATTTTGAAACGTATTAAAAGCGGATAAGTTATATTTTAAAAGTTAAAATTAATTTGTATTATTCAATAACCGGATAACGAACGAAAACTATGCGTTTACAATGAGATAATTATTTCTTGCACGAACCTGTCGGAGGAGACGAAATGTAAATTTATAAAATATTATTTTATATTTTATAATTGTCAGCTAGAAGATAACATCATAATTGTTGTAAAATCTTTACAAACATCGTTTTTTTAATTCATAACTTTAAGACGTGAGTATACTTTTATGCAAGAACTTTCTATTGATTAAATTGGTGATTTACGAACGTGTTGAAATGTTCTTTCAAAACTATTTACTATCTTTTCTTATTTAATACTTACAAAGTATTACATACCTCGATTATTTATTTGATTGGTTTCTTTGTTATATAATTCACAGTATGAATTATATACTTGACATCTTTTTCATATGTAATATATACGGGATATATTACATACATTGCGTTACTTTTTATTTATAACCAACCACCAAACTATTACAACTTGGAAATCTAAATCTTTTTAACGTGTTTTGTTCGAGTTGATGTTGTAACTATCCATCGGGAAACCCAAATTCATTATCCTAGGCTAGTGGGACTTAGCAGTTAAGTTAAGCTGCAACTTCTTGATCGAGCCGCTTCGTCTTCCGTTCGTGTGGCGCATATTAGATGCCTATCTGTCAATCGTTCTTCATCATCAATGTGAGTTTATAGCCCCAAGTTTTACTCGTTTGCTTGTTACAGATTCAATTACGTGTTTGATTTAAACTCGTTACGTGCTCATTTACAACTCGTTTGCATACATGTTTACAAACGCATTTACTTGGTTGATTTCCATACTCATTCTCATATCTCGCGTTGAGATACAATACTTGTTTTCATCTATGAACGAAACAACTTTATTTTCACTTATATGATTACGGATTAGCTTAGGTTGCATGAACTGTGAATCACTCGGAGGGTGAGCGCGAATGTTATAAAATAGATCTATTCGGGATTGACAGTCCCCGTTCGGGTGATTAGCGATCACTGGGCAAACGAACGTTATACCATGTCGGATCACGTGACTGGCTTGGTAGACTCAGGGCCAGCACAACAAATATCGGATCGCGACTGGCTTGGTAGACTCAGGGCCAGCGCAACAACGTTCACATGAAAATGAACACTCACAGTGCCTGAAAAGATTGGCATACAATTAAGTCTACGTAGCGGTTTCATGAACTTAGAGTAATCGTAATCATGGTTTATTACACACAGGGATGTTTACGTTGCCTTGAATAAAGTGGCAATACATACTTGGAACAATGGAGATCCAACTTTTATACTTATACTTTTGTGACTATTTAGGGATTGAAATAGTCAGACATATTTTACAACTATTTGATTTCTATAAATCATACATACATTTTGGAAGGACATTTAAGGATTTAAATGGTCATACATATTTTACAGAACTTTGGTTCAACATTTGTATTTACAAAAACCTATGAACTCACCAACTTTAATGTTGACACTTTTAAGCATGTTTTTCTCAGGTGAATTAGATGCTTGGATTATTTGATGTGCATTGGAGTCTAAACCGAAAAGATTTCAATCATGGATTTCTACTTATATACAATTGATCAAATCTCGTTGTATTGCTTTCAAGCTTTTTATGGTGATGCAATGATGGGACAAATGTTATATCAATTTCAAGAAAATCAACGAGATTACTTTTCAAACGACACATTTAGAGGTCGTTCTCTTGTATCTAGCGCTGTGTATTATGAAGTAACTCCCCCGGACATACTTCCGCTGCGACACGTATTTTTTGGGGTGTTACAGATTGGTATCAGAGCCAGGTTATAGAGAACTAGGTTGCATATTTTACCCTAGACTATAACCGTTTTCACAAACATTGCATCACATCAAACATTTTCAAAGTGCATACACGCTACTTGCTTATGTGCTTACATTACGTGTTGCATTAAGTGCTTACGTGGCATACATATATATAATATATATATGCTTGCATTCCTTTCGCGTATATCGTACGCTTATTTATATAAGAGTTATTTATATAAATACCGGAGCGTTTCTTAAGACATTGTGGGTTGCACAATGGTCTCAATTATATGTCAGACATTGTAAGTTAAACAATGGTCTCTAAGAATATTATTTTTCTTCATAGCTTTATACTATATTGTATTACACGGAGACCGTCATAATTTTGTTTACATGGAATTAAGTATGAATTTAAGTATTACAAGTCTTGTATAGGCGGGACTTGTAATATGAGGATTGATATGATAATTGCTATATTAACAAAGCCCGTCACAGTTCTGTTTACACGGGATTGTGTATGAATCTAAGTATTGCAAGTCTTGTATAGGCGGGACTTGTAATAGGAGGATCGATATGGTAATCACTATACTGATTTGTTTATAGAGATCTTTACCTTATTTACTCTAACCGAGTACTCATTAATTATCTTGAACTCTATTTGATCTCGCCTGGCAGTTTTTACTCCCAGCTTCCAAAGACGAGTTTTAAATCACTCGTCCCATACTCATTAGAGCACATGCATCGTCATGTCATCCATCACCTTGAAGGTTATGAGAGTACGCGTATTGCACCGGGAATTATTAAGTAGGATGATTTATAATTTATTTATTTGAAAGGATTGGGACGCCTCTTCAGTTAAATAAATAAATTATAAATCACCGAACCATAAGTTTATCATTTCTTACTTACATAAATTTGGACGCTTCTTTATGTAAATAAGAAATTATAAATGAGTGGGCTTAATGGTATCCGATATGACACGAGTATGAACCTGAAATCGATAATCATCAGAATCCGTTAAAAAGGTTTGGAAGCACAATAGTGTCTTGCCACTCCGCATAAATCTTAAGGCCTCATTTGGAGCTACCTTATCTTATTCGTAAGTTATTACTTTTGCCATTGCAAGTCCTTACAATCACGAACTGTCTGTGGAGCTAACAGACTGAGTGCAATATCCCGTCACCATTTGTTATAGTATTGACGTTATGGTCGCTATTGTTGGGTCCTGGAGCGGTCCCGACTGATACAACTTTATTCAATAAGTAATGCAACTCCCCTTAAACGAGATAAACACCTATCGACGAAACAGATAGTTGGACTATTCATTTCGGGCCACTAGTAGGAAGACGTAGGTCGCGGTACATCCTAGTACTGCCAAGAACTGGCAGTTGAGCGTGCTTGAGTGAGAGTAGCACTGGTTTGGGTGACCTGCGGGAAGTCCCAAGCAAGGAACACAAAAGCAAAGCGGTGAGCATGAGGGCAAAGCAGACAATATTGTGGTCTGAGTAAGCGGGATGTTCGAGTGAGAGCGATACCAGTGGTGTTAATATCAATCATAAAACTTGTGACGATATTTTTCTAAAATATCTACCTTGATGGATTATATATCCTGGTCAACTTAGCCAAACTTTTGGTATGTTGAGAAGTGTCGAAACATCTATCTTAGCTGAAGAAAAGTTATCAACGTCTGCGTGAAACGGTTTAACAGATATTAAACCTTTTCTCGGTCACACAATCGATACACAAATTTATCTCGGGGACGAGATTTCTTAAGGGGTAGGGTACGTAACATCCGAGAATTTTCGAATTTAGAATGACGATGTCAATCTTTGACTTTTTAGGGTCAAGTGCTTTGACTTATAAGAACAACCATCTAAATCACGTTTTCACGACTCGGACTCAAAAGCAATTTGATGTGAAACGACATTCCTGACAACTTTTCAGTTTTGCCCGAGACCTGGAAACGAGCCGAAAAGGGCTAAAACAGCACCGCAAACATTATTCGAACAGTATACAACGCGGACACACAAAAACAATTAAATTTGTTTTTAGTTATCAGTATTTATTTAATAAAAATATTAAATAAATTATTCATCATTTTTAATTAAAAGCGTTTTTGAAAACGCGACTATTCGAGTTGAAATCCATTTTATTTCGGACGGAGCGAAACCGGTTCATAAATTGAATAACAGATATTTTATTTAATGTTATAAAATATTTCTGAAATATTATCAAATAAATACTCATTTTTATCGGAAAAATGATTTGAAAAACAATGGCGCAAGTTTCGAGATTTGAATCGTTCGTTAAGTCGCTCAAATGAGTCCCGAACCGTTTTTATAAAAACTATAATAAAAATGTTACACTTTTAACCCCCCAACTATTATAACTTGTCATTTTAAATTGATATATATATATATATATATAATATCTCTTTCATTTCATTCATTTCCATCTTTATATACACACACTCATCACTAACCTCTCCTCTCTCCCTCCCATGTCCGGCAGCCGGCGACCACCACCACCGCCGGAAAACTTTTCCGGCGGGATTTTTCCGGCGAGACCAAAAACACTCCCCACCTCCGGATCTACTCGATCCACTATATCACTCTCTCCCACGCGCCACTTTCACCACCCCACTGCCACCGCCACCATCTTCACCATCATCATAGCACACCACCATCATCATCACCATGAAAGGGTGCGTTCGGTTGGTTGTAAACCACCCGAAAGGGGTGTGTTTGTTCGGCTATATAAGCCCCGACAAGGGTGCGTTCGATTTAAAGACAAACCACAAGGGTGCAACCGGGTTGTATGTTAACAACATGGGGTGCGTTTGTTTCTGGTATAAAACACCACGAGGGGTGTTGTTTTCGGTGACAGCCCACCCCAAGGGTGCGTTTGGTTGGGACAGCCACCGCACGGAGTGCGGTTTGGTTTGTAAAATAAGCCGAAGAGGGTGCGTGTGGGTCGGGTCGGGCTGTGGGACAGTCGGGTCGGGTTGGGTTTAGCAGCTAGGGGTGTTTGTTTGTTTGGGTTGCGTCGTATTGACAGCCGTGGACAACCCCACACGAAGGGTGTGGGTTGGTTTGGGTTTAACACAAAGGGTGTGTCGGCTTGGCTGCGGGACAGCCGAGTGGGTCGGGTTCGTTTGGTTGTAACAAGAAGTGGGGTTTGTTTGGTTGTTCGTTTACACCGAAAGGGGTGCCGTTGGGGTTCCGGGTCAGCTGCCGCGCACAAAGGTTGGTGGTTGGCTGTCAACCACTAAGGATCTCTATCTACTTGTTTATGTAGAAATTAAAAGGGTGTGTTTGGTTTGGAATAGATTATGGTGCGTTTGGTGTTTATAACAGCGAGTAGGGTGCGTGCGTTTAGGGTTGGCTGTTGGGACAGCTGGGGGCGTCGAGAGTGTTTAGTTGGTTAAGGATTAACAACCACATAGGGTGCGTTTGGCTGCAACAGCAGCTTGGGACGTTTGGTTGGCTGTTTTAACAGCCGAACGTGTGTTTGTTTTAGTCCGCTGGACAGCCACGCATAAGGGTGCGTTTGGCTGTCTCAGCCACGCACAAGGGTGCGTTCGTTTTGTGGTAAGAACAGCCCACAAAAAGGGGCGTTTGGTTCTTGTGGTTATCACCGAAAAAGGGTGCGTTTAGTTTAAAAGTATTAAATTATTTCATTTTATTATGAATTGATTATATGTGATAAATCCGGTATAACTTGCGCGGTCTAAGTAAAATACGATATAAATATTAAAACGGGACTGATATTAATGTATAAGTGATATTAGTCATATTTGAGACGAGAATTGGACTAAAAATGGACTTTAGTGCCTTTATATAACGAGTAATTTAAATCAGAAAATAGAACATGAGATTCGGAATTCGAGACTTTGATAAGTTAGACTTTGGTTTACAAAATATAACAAATTATATTTTTGTACGACGATTAGACATAAAACGGGACATTTAACTCCCAATAACGAATAAAACTGGAACTTAAATCGAAATATATACTTTAGTGAAAATAAGTTATTTTTAATATATTAAATTCTGACCATATCTATAAATAAACGATTCGAGCACTTCAAGGCGTTTTCAGCCTTCCGGCGAAACACGAAATTATGTTCGTAATGACGTTTTACATTGCCGCGAGGAATGTCTGCTATAAAAGGCTAATATAACAGCGGGTCAAAAAAAGGTCGTTTGAATATATTATTTTTCATTAATAGTTTTAAGAGCATTATTCGGTTCAAAAACAGAAGGTCTAAAATAGTAACTTTCTTTAAATAATAGAGATAAAGTTATATTGGACATAAAATGTATATAAACAAAAAATATACTAAGGGTAAGGTTTAAAGACGCGCAAGTGGATTTCTCATCCACATTATATATTACTGCATACATTATAAAAATATGTATGATATCCGTGTAACGAGTTCGCATCGTTGGTCGTATTTTAATACTGAGTAAAAAATCGAACACATAATTAGTAGGTCGTGGTCAGATCGTTGCAGATTTAGTTTGTGAATTAATTGATTAATTGATCAGAGGGTCTTTATCAAGGTGAGTTCATAGCCTCGCTTTTCAATCTTTTGAATGTTTTAATAACCCGCGAGGGATACAAGCCCTTGTCTACAAATCCTTATACGTACTCGGTTATCTTATAACAATGTGATAGTTTTTTAAAGGATTTTTGTGAGTTTATAGCCCTCATGTTTTACTGGTTAACATATATTTTTGGGGTGTGATGAACCATGCTTGTTTACAAATGCTTTACAGGATGTTTTACAAATTGGTTTTACATACTTATTTGCATAGCTCGCTATGGGATACATTATTTGACTTCATTTTTGGTCACAAATAGCAATACTTTTACATTGGAAATAATTTCGGATTAAGCTTAGGCTGATTGAACTGAAACAATAAAATTACAGTCCCTGGGGTTCTTGGAGGGGACACCGGTAACGGGAGTACATATATTTACAATTACTGCCCGGGTGTTCTTGGAGGGGACACCGGTAACCGTAAGTATAATACGACATAACATTACTGCCCGGGTGTTCTTGGAGGGGACACCGGTAACGGGAGTATATATACGCATTATTTTATCACTGCCCAAATTGGGTACATACAAGTCTACGTCACAGCGTCATGAACTGTAACCCTTGATTGATCGCGAATGTTATGAAAAGATCATTCGGGTGTGGATCCCTGTTCGCTTGATTAAAGCGACACTTGGTAAACGACATTATAGCGTAGAGTCCACGTGAATGATATAAAATAGATCTAATTCGGATTGACAACCCCCGTTCGGGTGACTAGTTTTTTTCTATCACTAGGGAACGAACGATTAATAACAGTCGGATGTATATCGTTGGGACCATTCGTGGGGGCCACCCCAACAGGCACGAAATTTATATAGTGCAGGCACGGAATTTATATAGTGCGGGCAATGTCCACGGAATTTATATTGTGACTCATTTTAGTTCATAAAATGGTATAGCATTCTTTAAAAAATCTTTGGGATAGAATTGGTACTTATGGACATAAAATGTGTCGTGCATTCTTTCGAAATCTTTGGGAATTTTACATATTAATGTGATATACAGTGATTACATTCATAATTAAACTAATCATGAACTCACCAACTTTTATGTTGACACTTTTAACAAGTTTTTTCTCAGGTGAATTAGCTTCTTGGACTATTTGATGTGCATTGGAGTCTTTACAATTCAAGCTTTCCATTGTGATGCAAATTATGGGGACAAATGTATTATTAAATTCAATTTTTATTAAATCAACAATGTTATTTTCAAACACACCTATAGGTCCGTTCTCTTGTATCTATCTGTTATTAACGAAGTAGCACCCATTTGGTAATTACCGATGGCGTTGTATGTGATTTTGGGGGTGTTAACATACACACATCATTCCTAAATAATACTAAGATGTTTCCAAAGCCTGGTTAACCATTTACAATATTGAAGAAAGTTTGCAAGATTATGGGTTTCTAAGAAAACTAGGTTTTACAAGTGTGTAACTATGGTTTAAAAGTCTAAACAAGGTTTAGAACAAATTTCTTTTCATGTCCATCATTCATCACTAAGGTTACCTAAAACCTTTATCTTTTCATTTTCATGATTTTATATGTATATGATGTTCTATATAGTGAAATTACCATTTAGGACTTTTAAATATGTAAAAAGAATTTTTACTTGTGATTATACTTTTGTACACTTTTTCATATGATATTAGATTGATAATATCATGATATAATGGGGTTCTAAGTTGTTGTAATGTTTGGTTAAAGTGTAAACATGTATATGTAGCAAATTAGGGATTAAGTATTACATAAGAAAGTATGAAGATAAAAAATTATCATTATGGACTTGTAATAACTTGGATAATTTGGACAAGATAAGAACTAAATGACTTTATTATAATTAAGACATATAATCATATATATAACTTATAAAAGACTTATGTAAAATACAAAGTTTAAAGTTTATAGAAACAAGTTTACAATGTGAATCAAGAAAGACATCCTAACTCACTGTTTTAAATTAGATATAATTCGACATACAACCTGTCTAATTTATATTTTATAAAATAGTACGTCCTCATGATGATTCCAAAAAGCTGAGAAACTTGAAAATACGATAAATAACGAAAACGTTAGGTAAAAACAAGTATATATAAATAAACAGATTTATAAAAGAATTTTTATAAAACAATTTATAAAAATTATATAAAACAACAAGTTTAGTATTTTTAACAGATTACACCTATTTTTAGGATTCCAAAATGATAAGAATCTTAATTTTTCAATTAATAACGAATGAGTTATGAATTTCGCGAGTTTACGACAATTAATACTTTTATAAAACATTTTTATAAAATTTGTTTTTTTTTTTTAAAAAAAATTTTTTTTTTTATTTTAATAAAAATATTCATGACAGAAACTTTTATTTTTGTAAACCTCATAAATCAATAGAACTTTCAATTACGAGAACATGCTCGAAAGAATCGCTAAAAACGGAGCTATAACGAAGAAAATACGACGTATACGAGTTTTACGATAACAAAAACTATATAAATATATTTAGGGTCTGGTGTGAACAGTAAAAGTTACTGTTCACCAGGAGGTCCAAATTATGAAAAAATCAAATTATGATAACTCGTCCTAATACGAAAGCGTGGGCATAAGAAACGTCAAAATCGGGCTTAAAACGCGAAAGTTATGCCAGTTTTACTAAAACTGTAATTATAAACGTTTTCACTCTATAACAACGATTTCTAAATTACAAATAGACGGTGATGAAGCTATATAGAATTATATGTGGTTATCAAAGTACTATATTACTAGGGAGTTTCATAATGAGGCCTCTTCGGGGTGGCGTATCGACGAGTTGTTGGATTTACGATTTAAAGTGTCCTAGCTCCTCATACGTCACTACATGACCTCTTGAATTATGATAGCCCGAACGATAGTATGATGTAACTAACATAGACTTGTATATGATGTTAGTTAATCAAAGCGATTAGTGCTTATACGACCTATGTTCATTTAGGTTGCATTCGATCATTTACGTGACGCGTTATCTGTGATATTTGGATTATCAGTAACTCAAGGTGAGTTCATAGCCCCACGTTTTACATGCTTTTGTTTTATAAGTTTTTGGGGTGAGAAACATGCAATGTTTTACAACTGGACACAAGTGGATACTTTTATATTATGATTACGTGTTGCCTAAGTAGCGATAACCCAATCTGAGCCCATTATCATGAACTGTCAATTACTGGACTGTGAGCGCGAATGTTATGAATAGATCTATTGGGATTGACATCCCCGTTCGGGTGATTAGCTATCACTAGGCAAACGAACGTATACCATGTCGAACATAGGATGTTGCGGGTTAGAACATCATCACGGGCAATGTAGGCCATTTATCTGGTATTCATTTATGTCGTGCTTCATGCATTAGCTTAGGGCATACGTAATTACAATTTATATGGTTGTTTTGCATCTGTTGGCATTATCACCACTTAGGAAATCTTGGTGGTCCTACAATATATGATTTATACAAACCTATGAATTCACCACATTATATTGATGTTTTAAAGCAATTTTTTCAGGGATCCCAGTAGCACGAGGTGCAAGGGATGACATTGGAGGTTTTGATTTGGATATCATGCATTAAAGATTTGTCGCATTTCATTTGTAAACTGGTTATGTGGCTAGAAATCTTTGTATTTTGAACAAGTGGACAAGTGAAGCTTCGGCTTATGTAACAAATACTTTGTTAAATCCAATGTATCAGTTTTAAATGACTTTTTGGTCGTTCTATATACATCTTGTGTTATTGATCTATGAAGTAACACGCCCCAGACCCTTATTCCGCTGCGACCCAATTTGGGGGTGTTACAGATTGGTATCAAGAGCCAAGGTTATAGAGAACCAGGTCAAATGTTTTTGCTGGACTATAACCGTTTTCAAACATTGAATTCATACAAAGGGTTTTACACGGGACATACATATGTGCATACATTCATGCATACACTACTTGTTGCATTAGTTGGTTGGACTAGATGCATTCATAATTGATATACGTGGTTATAATATATTACGTATATTACAATAAGAGCCTTATATAATATACTCATATAAGTTATTTCTGCTGGTCACAGTAGTATGTCATACTGAATTCCACAGTTACCTATATTTCTGTATCACTCTGAGGCACATCATGGAGTAATCCCATCTGAGGATCCTAAAGAGGAGGCCTGCCGAGACATTACTTGGGGAAGGCACCACATTTCTCCAAGTAATGTACCTGCATCCATGGAGTCTGGAGATCAGTACTAGTGAACATTCCTGACCTGAGCACCTTGATAATTAGTGCCAGCATAGGAAGATGCACCTATAAGGCATACATTACTATGTTGCCTTTTGCAACCCACCACCACCACCATCCTTTTTTACCTCACTTATCCGACCCCCACGTACTAGAGCAGCCATGGCTCAGATGAGAGCTCATCGACCATCCACCTAATACATCCACTACTCCCATCAAGGACACCACCATTGTTACCTATACCACTAACTTGCACCATCCACTAGCCGCAAGCTGATATTTCCGAGGCAAACACGCCAGCCCTCGTAAGAGGCTACTACTTACTACTCCAGACCTAGGTGTGAGGTTGGGGAGAGTTCTGCTGCTGCTACTACGAGACAGCCAGGACCCACTATGGCCCGTAGGTCTATACAGTTTCTAGACACTGTGGAGACTATGGTCCGAGATAACAGAGAAGGAGGTGATGGCCAGCCTTAGAGGTGGTCAACTTGAGGTCAATTACCAATCAGATTTCACAAAATAGAGAGTCGAGGTTTACTCCGACATCACCGATGCCCAGGATTGATCGAGCAGCTGTGAGAGCTGAGATTGAGGTATTGAGGAGAGAGAGACATTGCTTACGAGCAAGAGAAGAATGGAAACCGCCATGCCGTGGCTAGGTCATGAGGCTTACATGCATTGCATTAAGAGGCACAAATTACAGTGTTAGTGACTCAGGCGCGTCACCACGAGTGGCAGCGTCAGGACACGGATGATCGCGTGGCGAGGCATATCATGCGTATTTAGGCTTTGGAGGCTAGAGCACGCGATGACACCTTAGAGGATACTGGTAGTAGTGCTTAGGGTTACTTTTCTACCATATTGTAGCTATACTATATAGTCTGCTAAGTTTTTATAGGTTACTCCCAGCTAGCAGGCGGTATAGATCTTGTTTTGGATTAGCTATCCCGGTATGGATCTTTTGTCCTTTTTTGTCTAGCTAGGTTTGTATAGCCTACTAAGTATTACGGTTACTCCCGCTATTATGGATTTAGGTTGATATGGTTCTTATATCTATACTACCAAATCGAGGTGATCATTTTGTAATGGAACTCATCATGTATGTTTTCCAGTTTAAATATGAATGGTGGTATTTAAGTCATGTCTGTAATCGCATAGGGTTTGTGAATGAAATGTCGACAACTCCCGATATGCCTTTGAAACATGAGATTGCAACTTCATAAAGCTTAGAAAAGTGCATTCCTCAGACAAAGCGCGTTCAGTCCTTCTGCACCTCGACTCCGAAGTGAGGCTAGTCATCGCCAATTCTCGGTTTGCATCACGTGCTGCAAAGCGGCAGTGACAACCTTGTTCAATCATTGCCCGACCTATGGTGGGCAATTAGTGACCGAAGAGGTGGGGGTTGCTGAATGGGGCTAGGGGTGATGTTTGTGTAACCGTTGTTTGACACTTGAGCTCTTTTTGGTGATCATTGTTGATTACAATTCAGTTGTATATTTCACTGGGTGATGTGATCTCACTTTATTTATCATGTATATGTCATGTCATGGTTATGATTTTATGAAATCTAACGGGTATTGTATTTTCTGGTGATTGAAGAAAATGGCACCAAAACGAGCCACAAGGTCAACACCGGTCACAACAACCCCAGCCCCAACAGCAACCCCCACCACATCGGTCACTAATGCCCAACTTCAGGCAATGATTGACCAAGGTGTCACTGCCGCTTTGGCAGCACGTGATGCAAACCGGAATGGCGATGACAGCCATACTTCGGGAACGGGTGGCAGAAGGACTGAACGCGTTGTTCGAGAATGCACTTATCTAGACTTTATGAAGTGCAAACCTCTATATTTCAAAGGCACTAAGGGAGTTGTTGAATTAACTCAATGGTTCGAAAGGATGGAGACTGTTTTCCGCATAAGCAACTGCTCTATGGAAAATCAAATTAGGTTTTCCACTTGTACCCTTCTAGCAGGTGCTCTAACATGGTAGAATTCCCATGTTTTGACTGTCAGTCATGATGTTGCATATGCAATGACATGGGCCGATTTGAGAAAGAAGATGATTGACAAGTATTGTCCAAGGAACGAGATGAAAAAGCTCGAGGCTGAATTGTGGAATTTGAAAGTGAAGGGTACTGATGTGATAGGGTACAACCAATGTTTCCAGGAACTAGCACTGCTGTGTGTTAGGATGTTTCCGGAGGAGTCTGACAAGATTGAAAGGTACGTCGGCGGATTACCCGACATGATCCATGGAAACATTGTAGCATCAAAGCCAAAAACCATGCAAGAGGCTGTTGAAATGGCCACTAAACTAATGGATAAGAAAGTCATCACCATTACTGAAAGACAGGCTGAGAACAAAAGGAAGTTTGAAAACACTTCCCGAAATAATCAAAACCAACAACAACAGAACAAGAGACAGAACACTGGCAGGGCCTATACTGCAAGGACTGGTGAAAAAAAGCCATACGTGTGATTCCTAAACCGCCTATGCCTCTAAATGCAACTATCACCACTACAGTCCGTGTGCTCCAAAATGCCACAAATGCAACAAAGTTAGCCAATTGGCTCGTGACTGTAGTAGGTGCGGGAATCAACAAGTGCCTAACAATACAAGAGGCACTGGCAGGCCAGAAAACCTACATGCTTCGATTTGGAGTCAGGACACTTCAAGAAGGAATGCCCAAAGCTGAAGAACAACAAAAACCGTGGAAATCAAGTTGGTAACGACAGGGCTCTAACCAAAGTGTATGTGGTAGGCCATGCAGGGACAAACCTAGATTCCAATATCGTGACGGGTTTAACGTTCCTTCATCAACAACCGCCTATGCTTACTATAAATTTGATACTGGTATTCGATAGAGTTTTGTGTCTATATGGCATTTAGTTCCCAAATGATATCACGCCATCTACCTAAGATCACTATTATGAATGTCGAACTGCGGACGGGATAATAATTTTGGGTTAAACACTATCCTCAGGGGTTGCACATTAGAATAAAATAAATCTCCTAACCACCCATGTCAACAAAAAATTTAATGCCCGTAGAACGTTGGTATTTTTGGACGCTATAATTGGAGATGAATTGGGTGTGCAAAGAGTACCAAGCAATCATTGTGTGTGCCGAAAAGATCGTTCGTATCCCCTGGGGAAATGAAACATTAATTGTTCACGGTGACGAAAGCAACCGGGGACACGAGGCTCGTCTGCACATTATCTCGTACTCCAAAACACAAGAATACATGCTAAAAGGATGTCCAGTCTTTTTGGCACATGTTACTACAAATGAGGTTGAAGACAAGTCGGAGAAGAAGTGACTTGAGGATGTACCAATAGTTCGAACATTTCCTAAATACTTTCTGGAGACTTGGCCGGTTCACCTCCGCTCAAACAAGTAAAATTTCCAAATTATTTGGACCTGGTGCTGCACCTGTAGCGCGGGCACCTTATCGATTGGACCTTCTGAATGAAAGAGTTTTCCGGAGCAACTAAAAGAACTATCTGACCAAAGACTTATAATACATAGTTCCTCACCCTGTGGAGCTCCAGTCCTGTTTGTCAAGAAAAAGACGGAACATTCGGAAGTGGCAATGATTATCGGGAATTTAAACAACTAACGGTGAAGAACGTTATCCACTCCCAAGAATTAAATGATAATTTGATTCCAGAGCTAGGGTTGTAGTGTCCAACTCTAAGATCGACCTAAGTCGAGGTTATCACCACTGGGGGATCGAGAAAGAAGAATTCCAAAACCACACTTTCAAACCCGTTACGGCCATTATGAATTTCATAGTGGATGCCATTTGTTTTTGACAAACGCACCTACCGAAATTCAATGGACCTTATGAATCGGGTGTGCCGAAAACCCATATTAGGATAAATTCGGTATTACTTTATTAGATGATATTCTGATATATTCAAAGAACAAACAAGAACACGAAGAAACGACCTTAAGCTAATCTTAGAAATTGCTTAAGAGAGAAAGAGTTGATGCCAAATTTTCCAAGTTTGAATTTATATTTCCCAAAGTACAGTCCTTGATCACATGATTTGATAGTGAGGGCATTCACAGTGGATCCGCAAGATCGAATCCAATAAAGATGGCATCTCCTAAGTTCTGCCACCAGGAGATCGTTAATTTTTAGGTCTTGCTAGGTATTATCGAAGATTCATCGAAGGATTTTCGAAGATTGCCAAACCGATGACCAAGCTCACCCAGAAGAAGGTCAAGTTTGAGTGGGGTGATAAACAAGAAGCAGCTTTTCAACTGTTAAAGCAGAAGTTGTGCAGTGCACCAATCCTGGCCTTACCTGAAGGAAGCAAAGATTTTATCGCATACTCCGATGCTTCAAAGAAGGGTTTGGGCGATGTGTTAAGAGAAAAGGTGATTGCTTATGCATCACACCAACTAAAGATTCATGAGAAGAATTATACGACTCATGATTTGGAACTTGGAGCAGTAGTGTTCGCTCTCAAGATTTGGAGGCACTACCTGTATGGAACCATGTACACGGTGTTCACTAATCATAAGAGCCTACAACACATTCTTAATCAGAAAGAGTTAAACATGAGGCAATGTCGTTGGATGAGAGTTGCTCAGTGAAAAGCGTTGTTAGATTCGTTATCACCCGGGAAAGGCAAACGTTGTTGCTGATGCTCTAAGCAGGAAGGAGAGAGATCAACCATTAAGAGTTCGAGCCTTAGTCATGACTATTGGCTTGGATCTTCCTAAACAAATCTTGAATGCTCAGACTGAAGCACGAAAACCAAAAAACATCAAGAACGAAGATGTTGGAGGAATATTGGTTGGAAACGCTAAAAATCCAGAGGCGATTAGGACGGAAAAGTTGGATCCCCGTGCGGATGGAACTCTATGCCTCAATGGCAGGAGTTGGTTACCATGTTATGGCAACTTGAGAACTGTGATTATGCACGAGTCCTACAAGTCAAAATACTCTATTCATCTGGATTTCGACAAGATATGACCAAGCTAATGAAAAGCTATATTTTGTGGCCGAAAAAATGCAAAACATCGCCACCTAAGTTTATCAAAGTGTTTGACATGTGCTAAGTCAAGGCTGAACACCAAAGGGAATCAGGATTGTTGGTACAACCCAAGATACCTGAATGGAAATGGGACAACATCACTATGGATTTTGATACAAAGCTCCCTAAGACGTCGCAAGGCTACAACACCATTTGGGTGATTGTTGACCGACTCACTAAGTCTGCAATTTTCACACCAGTGAGAGAGACTGATCCTATGGATAAACTTGCAAGAATATACCTAAAGGAGGTTGTCCCAGGCATGGATACTGTATTCAAACATTTTGATCGCGAACCCGAGGTTAGCATCCACTTCCTGGAGGTCACTTCAGAATGCCTATTAGGTACTAATTTGGATAAGAGTACAGTGTACCAATCCACAAACCACGGGCAAAGTGATAGAACTATCTATACACTCAAGGCTATGCAACGTGCATGCGTGTCGCCTTTGAAAGGTGGGTTAACCATTGCCTTGGTCCGAGTTTTCATATAACAACAGTTATCACGCTAGCATTAAGGCCGCACCATTTGAAGCACTTTATGGTCAAAAGTGTCGTTCACCTGTTTGTTGGACCGAAGTTGGAGAAGCTCAAATCCTCGGTCCAGAACTAATTCAAGAAACGACCGAAAAGATCATCCAAATCAAGCAAAGGATGCAAGCCGCCCGTGATAGGCAAAAGAGCTACGCCGATCTAAAGCGTAAGCCGATGGATTTCCAAGTTGGGGATAAGTTTATGCTCTAATTTCGCCAGGAAAGGGGTCATACGTTTGGGCAAACAAGGGAAGCTAATCCCAGATATGCTGGACTTTCAAGTATAGAAAAGGTTGGTAGAATGTTGCATACAAGCTTGAGCTTCCAGAAGAGTTAAGCAGGGTTCACAATACATTTCATGTATCCAATTTGAAAAAGTGCTATGCCGACGAACCGTTAGCCGTTCCGTTGGATGGACTTCATTTTGATGACAAACTTTAGTTTGTTGAGGAACCCGTTGAGATCATGGACCGTGAAGTTAAACGGTTGAAGCGAAGCCGCATTCCATTAGTCAAGGTTCGATGGAACTCCAAGCGAGGTCCTGAGTTTACATGGGAACGCGAGGATCAATTCCGGAAGAAATACCCACATCTGTTCACAAAGACCGCACCGTCGTCAAGTGCCGCGTCTTAAGCCTTGAGGACAAGGCTCACTTAACGGGGGGAGACTATAACACCCCGTGTTTTAGGGTCATTGACGCCGTCAATAAATCCACAATGTATCTTTTGTATTGTACGCGTTTGTTTTAAATCGTAAACGTTAAGCTAAATCGCGTAGGCTAAAAATTAGCGTTCAATGTAAACGGGCATCAAACAATTAAATGTTTACATCAAGCAAGGGTTAAGTAATTATTTTTGGATGGATAATTATTAACATTGTTCAATTATTTTTTTGGTTTGCGTAACTTTAATTACGTTTCGCGATAGAGTACGTTTAGGTATACCCGGAACCACGTTAATTAATCTACGCTTCAACAAATGCTTATTTTTATTTTCAATAAGCAAAGTTTATAAAATTATCCATGGTTATATCATATGGGATGCCCCATATACAAGAAATAAGCAAGACTTATACAATTTGCAAAGTATACATTCCAAATTAACAGACACAAAGTAAAAAAGGTGCAAGTATACTTTCATTTTCTTTACTTATCAAGATAAATAAGCTAGTAATTTCCATCCTTGAATTCATGGGATAATCTACACAAAAGGGGATACAAGGACACCTAAACATTACCTAAGGAAAGGTGCAAGTATGGAATTGTAAGACTTATAAGCATGACTAGTGGTTTTGACCACTAGTCACACCTTTATGCCCATGCCGGCCATCCCTCCCCCTCTCTTAGTCATTATGGTCTTTGTTTTATACACTAGGCTATCTCTTATATCATATATACTAGCCATACTTGAGATAAAAACATACAAGTCTTTCCTTTACCAAAAATCAAAACAATTCTCTCCCTTTTTGCTCTCAATAAGCCACGGCAAACAAACCCCTTTTAATACAATCCATACCTTGATTTTCTAAGAGCATACACACATACACACATCATTCCTAAGATATACTAAGATGTTTCCAAGCCTTGGTTAACCATTTACAAGTATTGAAGAAAGTTTTGCAAGATTAGGGTTTCTAATGGAAAATTAGGGTTTCAAGTGTGCAAGCTTTGGTTTAAGGTCTAAACAAGGGTTTAGGATCTATTTCTCATCATCATACATCAATATAAGGTTATCTATAAACCTTTATGTCTTTACTTTATTCATTTTTATGAGTATATATGTTTTATAGAGCTAAATCACCAATTAGGGCTTTTAAATATGTTAAAAAGATAACTTACTTGTGGTTATGAATTTGCACACTTTTTCTTATGTTATGTTGTTGTATATATCATGGAATAATGAAATTATGAGTGTGGTAACATGTTGGTTAAAGCATAAAAAGTTATATATGTTTATTGTTAAAAGTGTACTTAAGAAAGTTTAAGGTTTTAAGCCTTGGTAGGAACATGTTATCTTGGATTTAAGGACAAATTATGGACCTATGGACTATATAATATATATGACATAGTATATTAAGAGTTGTAAAGAAATTGTGGTATTTTAATTTGTTGAAAAGTATATAAAACACAAGTATATAATTAACTATATACAAGATACAAAAGAGGCTGTTTGGATTCGAAATCCAAACAGTAGGGTTATCATTTTTATAAAATACTACGCCTCATGACGATTCCAAAATGATAAGAAACTCAAAAAATGGATTAATAACGAAAAAGTTACTATTCATCAGCAGACCCAACTTTATAAAATATGATATATCTTTCAATAACAAAGACATGCTTGAAGGAATCGCTAAAATCGGGATTAAAACGGATAAGTTATTACATTTACGAGTTTACGCTAATTAAAACACAAAAAATAGGTTTATAGAGTTATGAATTTCGCAAGTTTATATACTTAAAATGTATAAACATTTTTATAAAAAGTTACTGTTCATGACAGAAACATTAATTTTTTGTAAACTTTCATAAATAAAATAGAAATTTCAATTACGAGAACGTGCTCGAAAGAATTACTAAAAACGGAGCTAAAAAAACGAATCAAATACGACATTTACGATAATTCGAGTTTATAAAAGTAAAATTTTATAAACTATGAACAGTAAAATTACCATCTCAGCAGACCCACTTTTTAAAAATGATATAGTCTTCAATAACAAAGACATACTCGAATGAATCGCTAAAATCGGATAAAACGATAAGTTATTACATTTACATTTAGCGCTAATTTAAAACACAAAAATAGGTTTATAGCTGTTATGAACAGTAAAAACACTATTCACCACAGAATGTTGAAATTTTAAAAACGTAATATTTTGATCACTCGTCTTAATACGAAAGCGTGTACATAAGAAACGCGAGAAACGGGTTTAAAACGGGAAAGTTATGCTAGTTTTACTAAAACGATAATTATAAACGTTTTCACTTTATAACAACGATTTCTAAATTACAAATAGACGGTGATGAAGCTATAAAAGAATTTATATTGGTTATCAAAGTACTATATTACTAGGGAGTTTCATAATGAGGCCTCTTCGGGTGGCGTATCGACGAGTTGTTGGATTTACGATTTAAAGTGTCCTAGCTCCTCATACGTCACTACATGACCTCTAATTATGATAGCCCAATGATAGTATGATGTAACTAACAAAGACTTGTAAAGATGTTAGTTAATCAAAGCGATTAGTGCTTATACTACCTATGTTCATTTTAGGTTACTTCGATCATTTGCGTGACGCGCTATCTGGATATTTTAGATTATCAGATACTCAAGGTGAGTTCATAGCCCATATTATAATGTTTTGTTTTATAAGTTTTGAGGGTGGAAAACATGCATTGTATTGATAACTGTACACAAGTGTATACTTTTATATTAATTACGGTATTGCCTTAAGTATCGATAGATCCAATCTGAGCCCATTATCATGAACTGTCAATTACTGGACTGTGAGCGCGAATGTTATGAATAAGATCCTATAGGTTTGTCACCCCGTTCAGGTGATTAGCTATCACTAGGGCAAACGAACTTATACCATGTCCGGGATTAGAGAGTGTTGCGGTTAGAACATCAATACGGGCATGTTGGCAATTATATATTGGCATATATTTATGTCGAGTTTCAGTGTCCATGAGCTTAGAGCAACGTAATTACCTTTATATGATTTACTACATCTGTTTGCAATATCATACACTGGGAAATCTTGTGGTCCAACTTATAAACGAATTAACAAACCTAGATTCACCAACATTATTGTTGATGTTTAAAGCAATGTTTTTTCCATAGGCCACTAACACAAAGGTGCAACGATACATTAGGTACTCAAGATGTGTTGACGATTATCGAAAACAAATCCAAGGTCCGCAATCCACGAAACAAATCGATTATTTCTCAAGTGAAATCAAGTGATGGTAATTCTTCTTCTTCCTCTAAGATAGCCAAACTTACTCATGTAGTAAATCAGCAAACAAGTGCTGTGACTACCGCAATGACCGCTATTCTTAAACAAAAGTCATTGAGTAAATTTGTGTTACTTGCGGTGGTGCTCATCCTTATTATCAGTGTCTAGTCGTCGATGGCAACACTTTCCCAGAGAAATTTTGGGATAATATTCAAGGATACGTTTCAGCAGCCGCGGTTAACTACAATCAGGGTAATTCCGGTTATCGTCCTTCGAGTGTGGCTAATCAAATTCAACCACCGGGTTTTGCTCAACCAAATGTGCAAAATAATCAAAATTGGTTTAGCCAACCTCAAGGATATACTCGAGGAAACAATTTCAATCAAGATACATCTTATAAAGCTCCAATTCAACAAAATCAAGTTGTACCTTTAAGTGAGTTGGAGAAAATTAAGAAGATAAATGAGGTTAATATAAAAGCCATGCAAGCTTAAATAAACAATGAAAAATGAGTTAAGAAATGAAATGCAAACTTCGATTCAAGCTTCAATGTCTAACCAAACCAATGAACTTAAGAACATGATGGCTAGCTTTTTCCAAATGAACACCACTTCTACCTCGGGTTCGGGATCTCTCCCTAGCAACACCATTGCTAACCCAAAAGGTGAATTGAAAGCCATCACCACCCGAAGTGATCTTGTTCTTGATGGACCTTCCGTTCCTATGCCTCCTCCATTCATTAATTCAGAGAAGGATGAACGTGCAGAGGAGACTTTAACGGACCCAAAACTCGCTGAGTATACCATTAAGGTCCCACCTCCTCTTGTCCAAAAAGCTAAACCTACTTCTCTAAAGAATTATGTGATGCACAAAAGGGGTCCTCTTCACCCCAATATCTCTTATCCTTCAAGAATGCACCAAGAAAAATAGCAAGAGAAAGATGAAGTCCAAATTCACAAATTTTGGCAAATGTTCTGTTAGCCTCAAAATATTGAGCCGAACAGGAAGTTCGTTCATTACGTGTACGAGTCTCGGTCATTTAATTAGTTAATGTTGTAATAGTATAATATCGGGAATCAGGCTAGATAGTTAAACTAATATTGTATATGTTTCGGGTTTAATCCCAAGCAAAACTCGAGCCCGGGTCCTAGTTAAATATCCCTCGCGTCACTTTATGTGTCGGGGTATATATATAACTTTTCCACCTAGGAAAAGTTAGTTGATCACTTTCTCATTAATCTTTTATCTTTCTTTCTCTTACTTTCTCTCAACTCTCTCTTCTCTTTCTCTCTCTAAAAGATCAACTCTCTTTATCTCTTTTCTAGTTTGATTCGTGTGGTACGATATGAAATGAAGTGATAATCGGGATCCTACAATTGGCATCAGAGCTACAGTGGATTTGTGTATGATTCTTGTGGCTAAACAAGATCAAATTCGTGAGTTATTAAGTAACTTTATTTGTTCTTGGTTCAAAAAGTCTAACCCGGATTTTTGTGCTTAGATGTGTTTATGTTTATGTGTTTAAGCAAGATTTAGGCATAAGGTAACTAGTTGTGCAAGAAAAATCAAGTTAAAAGGTCATAAAGGGTTTGATTTTGTGTGAAAAATACGTATTTTGCTCGAAGAGAAATATGCAGGTATGAATCAAGCGAAATATGTTTTGAATGAAGCGGAACATGTTTCAAGCGAAATATGATAGGTTATTTCAAGTGAAATATGCAATTTCAATCGAAATGTGTAATTTCAAGCGAAATATGTAATTTCAAGATATGCAATTCTAGGCGAAACATGCATTCTCAAGCGAAATATGTAAGTCCTCAAGCGAAATATGCAAGTCTCCAAGCGAAATATGATTGTATTCAAGCGAAATATGCATGTATTCAAGCAAAATATGCATGAAATCAAGCGAAATATGCAATTTATCAAGCAAAATATGCAATTTTTTCATTTGACCAAATTTTGGTGACTCACTTTTGAAACAAACATTGACCTAAACCATCAACAAGGACTTAAAAGATAATCAAACCACATCAAACAAACCTTAAACACAAACGATTATTTATTCACGGTTTTCTATTGATTTTGTAAAATCCTGTTAACTTCTTATCGGTTTTAATCATATACTTGTAAAATCCCGTGAACGATAATTGTAATGAAAAACGACAACCTCAATCACATTACATACACTAAAGATCCAACAACTTTCACACTTCATAATTCATAACCATTCATTCATCATGTCTACTCCAATCAATACATCCTCAACAGATAGTCAAATGCACAACAATATCATGGCAGCTGGTTCAAAAGATCGTCCACCAATGCTTGGACCAGGAAGATATTTACAATGAAGATCACGTTTTCTACGGTACATTGACATGAAACCAAATGGTGAGGGACTGAGAAAAAGCATACTATCTGGTCCCTACGTGCCATCTACTGTACTAGTTCAAGCTGTTGTTGCAATGGAAGGTAATCCTGCAATACAACAACATACAACAATTGAAACAGTATTGAACATGACTCCAGAGAACAAAGAACACTTTCTGTCTGAAAAAGAAGCAATTTTCTTGCTTTTAACTGGTATTGGAGATGATATCTATTCCACTATTGATGCTTGTAAAATAGCGAATGAGATGTGGATAGCCATTGAAAGGCTACAACAGGGTGAATCATTGAACGTACAAGATGTAAAGACCAATCTGTTCTGGGAATTTGGGAAGTTTACTTCTCGAGATGGAGAATCAATGGAGTCGTATTACTCACGGTTTTATAAACTGATGAATGAGTTGACAAGGAACAACTTGCAAGTTACTACAATGCAAGTGAACGTTCAATTTCTTCAACAACTTCAACCAGAATGGTCAAGATTTGTGACGGTTGTCAAGCAATCAAAAGAAATAGACACCATCTCATATCACACACTTTTTGACATTCTGAAGCAGTATCAAAATGAAGTTAATGATATCCGTGCTGAGAGAATAGCCAAAAGTGCAAATCCATTAGCACTTCTTGCGGCTGCTCAACCATATTCAGATAATTACTATCAAGCACCAAAACCTCAAAGATCAAATGCAACATCATCTTCCACAAGACCAAGTGCATCTACCAGACACAAAGGCAAAGAGATCGCCAAACCAGTTACACCTCAATCTGAGTCAGTGTCTGAAGAAGACAGTGATCCTGAACAAGCTCAGAGGGATAAGGATATGCAAAAGAATTTGGCACTCCTTGCAAAGTATTTCAAAAGGCTCTACAAACCTACCAACAACAACCTTCAAACTTCTTCAAACTCCAGGAACAAGACTGAAGATACCACACCAAGGTATAACAACGATAATCAGTCAGGGCAGTTTGGGAATCAAAGGACAATGACAGTTGCTGGGACTAGGGAAACTGTAGGCAGTCCGGTAGTGCAACAAACGGGGATACATTGCTTTAACTGCAAGGGATTTGGCCACTATGCAAAGGAATGTAGGAAGCCAAAGCGTGTTAAAGACTACTCGTATCACAAGGAAAAGATGATGATGTGCAAACAAGCTGAACAAGGTGTTCTACTGCAAGCTGAGCAAGCTGATTGGCTAGCAGACACGGATGAAGAGATTGATGAACATGAATTGGAAGCACATTACATTTTCATGGCAAAGATTCAGGAGGTCTTACTAGAAGAATCCAGTTCAACTGAACAACCATTAGAACATGTACAAAACAATGATGAAAATAATGTGTTTGCCAATGAAAGACAACATTTTGAGAATAATACTGCAGAATGTGCTATTGAGCATGCTGCGCTTGCTAATTTAATTGCAAACTTAACTCTTGATATTGTGGAAAACAAAACGATTTTAAAGCAATTAAAGAAAGCAAACGCATCATTGACTCAAGAACTAGAGGAGTGCAAAACTAACCTTGATGAGACTAGTAGGGCTTTGGGGGAGGCTACTAGTTGTCGGGATAGTTGTCTTATTGCACTTCAGAACAAACAGAATGAGCTTGAGAAGTACATAGCCTTTAATGACCGAACGATTGATTATGAAATACTTCAAACAAAGTTAAATGATACTCTAGGACTATTAGCTCTTAAAGACATTGAAATTAAAGAAGGTTTAAAAACAAAAGCCTATGAAATTTCAGTTCTAAATCAGAAGCATGATGAGTTAGTCAAAAAGAGTCTTTTAACAAAGTCACAACTGGAAGGTCGTCTTAAAGAGAAAACTAAGGTCATTTCGGATTTAAAGGTTAAGGAAGAAAAAGATATTGACAAAATGATTGAAATGGACAAACAATTAAAGTTTTTGAATGAAATTGTTTACACTCGTAATCAGTCAATTCAGACCATTCATATGTTAGCACCCAAATGCTCGACATATAATGGTAGACCAACCTTTGCTAATCCAAGGTACCTCAAGAAAGCTCAATCTGAAAAGCCCTGTTTGTATGAGATCCCATATGATACTTCTGATCTTGCAAACAGATTTGCCCCCAATAGGGAAGAGACCATGACTCTTGCAAATGAGAGTAGATCAAAATTGAATAAAGATTATGTTAAACCATATGATTACACAAAACAGAATAGTCTTTATGAAATTTTCAAAGCACCCTCACTGGAGTATCTTTATCAGTTGGAACGCGCAAAAGAAGTTAGGAAGACAATGTGGAGAAAACCGTTTGTTAGAACAAAACCAAACATTGCTAAAAATGTTGCCTTTCTACCCGTTTCGAAATCCATTAGTAAAAGTAGACAAGTTTTTAACGACATGACATTTAACATCAATCAATTTAGAGAAATTGTTGATCAAGCTTGGTTTAAACATACTAGTGATTATTTTCGGGTGCCAACTGCTAAAGATATAGAAGTTTTGATAAAAACCTTATTAATGCCTCTTTCCATAAAAACTCAAAATGATAGTTTTCGTTTTGAACATGAACTTAAAACGGAAATGCATGAAGATTATGAGTACGTTAAATCCCTGGAAAAAGAGGTTGATGAAGTTGAATCTGAAAAGGCTGATTTTTCAAACATATATGATCTACTTCTCGAAGAGTGTGTGTCTAAAGATGTTATATGTTCATATTTGCATTCTCTGTCTGATTTAAATGCTCATACTGAATTACAATGCTTGTATCTTCATAAAGTCAAAGAATGTGAATGTCTTGCAATAAAGCTTTCGAAACAAACTGAATCTGTTAACAAAGAAGTTCATAATAAGCTTTTAAAGAGTTTTGCTAAACTTGTGAACCACTCGATTTCTCTTGAACTTGCTTTACAACAATGTAAAGAACAAATGAAAAACAACTCGGTTTGCAAAGAAAATGGATCAAATGTATTTCGAAAAGAACGTGAACAATATCATGAAAAGAAAAGAACGTGAACAATATCATGAAATACAAGATTTGAAAGCTCAAATGCAAGACAAGAACATAGCAATAAGTGAGTTAAAGAAACTCATTGAGAAATGTAAAGGAAAGTCTGTGGAAACTCAGTTTGATAAACCATCTGTTGTTAGACAACCAAATGCTCAACGGATTCCAAAACCATCAGTTTTAGGAAAACCGACTCCTTTTTCAAATTCTCCTGAAATGAGAAGTTTTCAAACGAAACAGTCGGTTAATAAAACTAATGTGTCGGATGGTTTATTTAACCAAGTCACTCTACAGAATTTGCCTCAGAATAGAAAACAAGCGGAAATACACTCGAATGTGCTTAAACCAGGAATGCATAGGATTGCCACTAGCACAAAACAAAACAGAGAACCGCAGTTGCCTCATGCTTCTAGGAATACTAATCCTCACGTGTCTAAATCTACAGGAGTAACCTCCATCCTACTAGTGTTAGCATACCACAAACTTAAGAGCTTATCAAGTGAAAGGATAAGGGGTCGTGCCAAAAACATTAGTCAAGTGAAGTTTTACAAAGAAGGAAGTCGAAGACCACCATAGGATTTTCTAGTAATTATCTAAGAAAACACATCTGTAACTGTGTCAATAACACTAACAATTTTCTAGAACTTTAAATGAGAATGTTTTTTTGCTGAATAAGGAAAATGTGTGTTTAATTCCAATCATATGCTTTTGTTTCTAGATACTTAAATGTCATGAATGCTAGAACTAAGAAGCCTAATGTAGTGCCTATTGGTGATAGTAAACCCAAGAGAAAAGCGAACAAATCTGTTGCAACAACCCATAAGAAAACAGTTGCATCAGATACCACTATTCAGAAACCCAAGAGTTACTTTAAGGAGTTGTATGAGAATACAAAATAAAGGCATGTAAATGGTGGCATAGAAAGAATGCCCATCAGAATACAAATGGACACAAACGACACCTTCTAGACCTAGTCTTAAATGGAAACCAACGGGTAGAATCTTTAGTAATGTTCGTTTTAGGTGGATTCCCACAGGAAAGTTATTCAACTCTTGCACGGGCAAGGTTGACAGTGAACCCACGCATGTTTCAATAGTAGATATCCCTCATATTCATGCAAGCAAACAAACTCTGGGTTTAAGTGCAGGTATATCATTCAATGGTCAAAAGCAACAAAGAATTGACCTAAATGCAGATGCACTATACAATGAAAAGCAGGAAAATCTCAGAGTGTGGTTGCTGAAATTACTGATATCTAAGAAACCAGTGCCAGAATGGTTTCACAAAAGATGAGCTACATCAAATGGCGTCTGCTGAAAATAACACTTCAGGCCCCGTTCCTCAAAGTTAGTAATGACGTCTGTTCACATCAGTTCAGGCCTCGTTCTTCATCAAATGACTTCTGATCATAACCCGTTACATAACTCTGATTCCCACAGACCACAACATGAACCGTCAAGTTCAAAGCTTGTTCCAAAAGTTGTTTCCTCTAGCATCAAACACCAGCTACATCACGACAAGAGTTGGAATTACTATTCCACCATCATATAGCAATGCTGAGGACAACAGGTAAATAAATACAAAATCAGAAAAAAAAAAAATTAAAAAAGATTCTTCTGGCGACAGTCTCTGGAATCGATAGCATTTACGTGCTTAAAATGTCGTTAACATTGACACGGGTGTGTAAATGAAGTTCGAGCAAGAGTTTTCAAATAGTTTCAAAACATGTCATTTCTAATTTTCTAAATGGCTTATGTACAAATATCAGTACATAACCCGGACTTCAAATAAAGGAAGGTTTATAACTTATCCTCACAACGAGAAAATTAACGTTTCTGGGGGTTCTTGAGCTAGTTCTTACAGACATTCAATATCTTTGAGCTCAAGAAAAAGGATAGTGTTAACGTTTCAGTGCGCTTTACCCCTTAATGTTAGAAGAGAAGTCCCTACCATTTGGTTTTTCAAAAATGTTGAACAACGATTTTTCAAGAATTTCTCGATGACAATCATAATCTCTTCAAAATTTGTTGTTTTCAAACACTCCAACCGTCACAAAATGTTTTCAAAAGACAACAATTTTCAATTGGTCCTAATTTTTGAGGGGGAGTTTTTTCGAAAAACAAAAGTTTTAATGTTCTTGGATACATCATCCAACGCCATTCTTATGTATTTAAAAACATTATCAAAATGTTTCCAAACCATTCATGCTGACCATATTTTCTCCCACATATTTTCAAGACATATTTATAATCACAAGGTATTCACAATAACTAAGTGTTTATTATTAAAAAAAGTGGAAGAAAATGTAATAAATATGTTCTAATCGACTCATGTGCCCTGAAGAAAAGGTTTGTAAAATGGTTCGAATCTTATACCCACAACCATCTTAATTTCACGACGAATCTGAAGTCATAAGGTGGTTAGTTAGGAATCAATCTATGATCCAACCAGTAACCGGAGGATCACCCAAGGAAAATCCAATAGTTAGAAAGTAGCAGCCTTAGGAAGATTGGAGATGAATGTATATGGTGAATACTGCCGACTAAAGAATTGAGCTAACAACTGGAACAATCACAACAAGCGTGTTATAATGACTTCCTGAAAGCATTGAAGGCGTTGAAGAATTGAAAAAGAAATGTATGATTATGGGTCTAAAGAAAGAAGCCCTCCACACAACATAAGGCAGAAACCTCCGGTCAATACATATGCTGTCAGAATCACAATATATTGCTGACATTGATAACGACATCATGGACCCGCAGTGATGTAAATGGACAACCCTTCCCGGAGCCATTCGGGTTTCTCTCAACAGAAACTTGTCTCCTATGTGCATGGGAGATACACCACTTTACTATTGACATCTCACTCCGAGATTGTGATATTGAATAGGTGGCGGTCTGCTCCAGCCTCCGAGTACAAGAACCAAAATGCACTAACGAGTCCTAGAGCCAAATTAGATCAATCAAAATCTCGTTAGGTGACTACATTCCATTTTAAAACACTTGTTGAACCATCATCAGGTTCACAAGCTAGTTATCAAAGAGTCTTACGCAAAATCATTGTGATATTGCCAACATCTGAGTATACTTTTAGTATTCACACTGAAGATGGAAATCCTGCTTGAGTCACCTCAAACAAGCTCTTGGTAGGTGACTTGCGAGATTCTATATGAATCAAACTTGTGACAACTGGATATCGATTTGGTCCAGTAAATGAATGACGGTTGAATCGAATTTTTGATAAAAAAGATTAAACTCCCGAAGTTGTTTTACAAAAAACAGCTTTTACAAGTAATACGTCATTGATTTCAAATCAATTTTCTCGATTATACTCAAGATGTAAACCAGCAGGTTAAAACGTTGGTGACGTATCCCAATCAACCAAAGTCGATTCATTAGCCACATTTTCATGCTCATTCTAACAATGACAATCTATCATGAAAGCTCAAAGATGTAAAGAACAAAGACTTGTCCGCTAACTCTGATTTGAAGCTTCAAGATGATGAATAGTAGAGCATGTTGGTCAAAGACCAGTTAAACAAGATCGCAAGATGGCATATACGAAAAGTGACAATGATCAAGGCAAAAGAAAGATCGTAAGCATGAAGGAACAAGCCTACAACTAAAAACAAAGAGAAAGACAAGACCACATGGCTTAAAACGACAAAAAGCACACTCATTGATCTCATGAAGAGTGTTCATCAATAACTCACTTTCGGGAGAGATTGTTAGCCTCAAAATATTGAGTCGAACATGAAGTTCGTTCATTATGTATTTAAGTCTCGGTCAATCAATTAATTAATGTTGTAATAGATAATATCGATCATTTAAGGTATACACACCGCCCGTGACTTACCTAGAAGCAGTAGAAGAGACTTTAGGAACCCCTATAGAGGAAGTACCTTGGGACTAAACAAAACTAGAGGATATAGGTTTGACTAATCATAACATTTCTCTTAGTAATAGGGAAGTTTCTAGTTTTGATGAGTCGGAGCCTCAACCAAATCCCTTACCAAATTCTCCATCCTTATATGTAAGTCTAGGTGAAGAAAGAGGCCCCAAACCACTTATTAAACCACATAGTCTGGATAGTTTTAGGATGAATGAAGTAGATAGTTTAACCATTAATATACCACCGTTACCTCACATGGCGACTTTCCACCCTAATGATACATATTGCTATTACCACCCGTGCATTGATGATCCTAAGAAACATTATGAATTTAAACCAGATTTATTAGGACATAGTGGATCTGTAGGTGTTGATTTTTTGAATTTTGAGATGATAGAAGATGATTGGCGATTAGAATCCAAAGAAGCCTCTTTTCTTAGAGAAGGACTTAATTTACCCGTTTGGCCAAATGAATTAAAAAGGGTAGGATTAAAGAAACGCACTAATTGGAGCATAAAATTCAACAAATACTTTTTCAACATATGGCTCCTTCTCACCACAATGGTGTGTACCGTTACTATCACCCGCACTGGACCTTAAGTGTAGGAAAAATAAGGGTAGAATTTCAGGCTCGTGACTCGAACAAAAACAAGCGCTTATTGGGAGGCAACCCAATCTATTATTTTCTTGCATATTAGGTGTGTCTTGTGTGTCTTGTGTGTTTGTTTTGAGTCATATGATTGTGTTAACTATTTTTGTGGTTTTTGCAGTAAATTTTGCAGGA
>BQNB010005525.1:87682-101805 GCA_026074375.1 Tanacetum coccineum
GGATCCTACACTATGTTTTATATGAGTTGGAAGGTTGTCTCAACCATTGCTCAAGATCCTTAACGGATTTCGGTCTACGACTACCACCTGAAGATCTTATGGCTGTACTCAGGAATAGGTTGCTCATGGAAGAAAAGAGCTACAACCGGGAGCTGCATGCGAAAGAAAAAGATACGCTGCTGAGAAAATTAAATAAGAAACAAAGACAAATATTTGATTTAATTATTAATGCCTGTACAAATAACCGACAAGAATTAATATTTGTATACGGGCATGGTGGTACAGGTAAAACATTTTTGTGGAAAACTATTACGTACACATTATGGGCTGACAGAAAGATTGAATTAACTGTTGCTTCATCTGGTGTGGCATCCTTATTGTTACCAGCAGAACGAACAACACATTCCCGTTTTAAGTTACCTTTAGATTTAACTGATACATCAGTCTGTTCAATTAAAAAAAATACTCAATTACCAAACTTGATTAAAGAAACAAGTTTAATCATATGGGATGAAGCTCCCATGAATGATCGACGTTGCTTTGAAACTTTAGACAGAACATTACGAGACATTCTTAGCAAACCAGATGCCCTTTTTGGCGGTAAGACTGTCATGTTAGGAGGAGATTTTAGACAAACTTTACCCGTAAAGAAGGGTGCCTCAAGAAACGAAATTGTAGCGTCATCAATTGCTAAATCCTACTTATGGCATCATTTTACGTTACACAGTCTAACTAAAAATATGCATTTAAGTGATGAAAACATGGACAAAACGCAAAAGGAAATCGTTTCCACATTCGCAAAATGGTTGGTGGACATTGGAGATGGTTCTATTGGTATTCCAGACAAGTGTGATCCTGAGAACACATCATGGGTCGAGATACCAGACACTTACCAAATCCACGATGATGAAAACGGCATAACAAACTTGATCAAATTCATTTATGACGATGACATGCTTCAGTACCCTACACCTCAGAAACTACAAGAGAAAGTAATTGTCTGTCTAAAAAATGAAATTGTAAACATTATTAATGCAAAGGTAATGTCAACAATTCCTGGAAGAGAACACATTTATACAAGTTATGATGAAGCTCTACCATATGGACATGACGGAGGAGAGATAGAAATGTTGTACCCAAAAGAGTAGTTAAATACTCTTTCATTTGCAGGGTTACCGCCACATAAACTAGAACTCAAAATTGGTACTCTAGTAATATTACTAAGAAACATTAACATTGTTGGTGGCTTCTGCAATGGGACACGCATAATTGTAAAATAGTTGTTGCCGAAAGTTATTGAAGCTCAGATAGTGACAGGAACAAAAGTTGGCCAAAAAGTATACCTACCGCGACTTCCACTGACGTTAAAGGACCCGAAAATGCCTTTTATTTTCAAACGGAAGCAATTCCCGATAAAAATTTGTTACGCAATGACAATCAACAAATCTCAGGGCCAATCTCTTAAGAAAATCGGAGTATATCTACCTGAACCTGTTTTTAGTCATGGGCAATTATACGTCGCACTATCAAGATCAACTTCTCCGGACGGACTCGGAATCTTAATCAACACACAGAGCACTCAATTGTCAACGGCTACTAAAAATATAGTCTATATAGATTTCCTATCTAGACTTCAATTTGAAGAGGTTTATTTTATCTTACTAAAAATCTGAACTATAAATTTCACATTATTTCTACTTTCTTTATGTTATTCTGCAATATACTTTACCTTCCTCATAACTCTGCTTCCTGATTACATAACTTTTAAATTATATGTAAACTTTTTATGCACCCATTGCCAAACAATTATTTTACTTGATGATATCTATACATTTATACGTTCACGTGTCTGCTTAGATATATAATTGTAACTAATGATCAACAATTTGAATACATTTTTTAGAATAATGGCGACAACTAGTGAAGCAGATTCTAAACGTGAAGAGAAAGGAAAAATGATTTTAACAGAGCCAAACATAACAAGAGTTGCAGATCTTTCTTCAACAGATTCCAATAAAATCATAGAAGTAATTGTATATCGAAAATGGATTTCAAAACATTATGAAACACGCCTACCGACAAAATTCTTTTGTATTCTCCTTCACAAGCAGGTATATACCCTTCTATACAACGATTTCTGCAAATTAAACAAACACCTACTATTTATTCTAACTTTTTCAAAACATTTAACTTAGGGTACCCCAATTCAAGCAAATATGGATGCCGAAGATGCTGACTACTTTGATGAACTTCTGCGACTAGGCAACACATATAGAATCTCAGGTTTCAGTTGTCAGAAGACGCCTACGTGGGAACAGACGCTAACGAATAAAACTTCTCTCATCTTTGGAAAATACCTGCAAGTTCACAGTATACCCAACGACAACTTTCCTTTACATTACTTTAACTTTGCAGCATATAATGAATTGGCAGCAAGAGCAAACGTGAAAAGTGATGTGCTCACGGGTATTATATTGCTAAGTCCCTAAACATTGTTCTACATTTTACAATCTAAATTATTATACAACATAATTACAGACTACATTGGACGCATTAGAGCAATCAGTGGAATTGACACATTTGGGAATGCCACATCACAACGCAAACTTCGAAGACTCATTCAAATTGAAAACTTAAGGTAAATACTACATTTTTATTCAGTGTAGTGAAACATTTAATCATTTTTACTAATAACCACAATGTTTGCTACCAGTGGTAACATTATAGGTCTTGCTCTCTGGAACGAAATGGCAACATGATTTGATATGAACACCTATACTTCCTTGCCACAACCAGTAGTAATTGTAGTCAGTTCATGTTATGTTTCTCGATACAATGGTACATATATTTGAAAGCAAAAAAACTAGAATAAAAGCATTAACTTAAAACAAAATTAACAATATGTTCCCTTTACACAGGTCTTCAGCTATCAGGAACTTATACAACCCACTACTACCTAAATCCAGACATACCGGAAACGTACCACATAAAATAGCAGTAAGTATTAATAAAATATAAATTCAAATGCAACAATAAGTTGTAGAAGTACTAATTTTTCTACCCTAAACATGCAGACATGAACAATTAACAAGCACGGTACCCTTCTTAACCATCAACAATCAGCAATATGAGGATCCAAACTTGGAAAGAACAAGAAATCGTTTCTCATTAGCAACACTCCTGGAAGTGGACCCGCAAAATTACCAGGTATATTATCATACAATTAGTTTTACAACTAAATTTTACTAATTATATTCTAAAACTCAATTACAATTTAACCAATACAAATTTTATCCAATAGTTCGTTCGATTTACATCGGATATTACAAAATACAAAATCAACACACTAAAGGAGTGGTACTATCAGAAGTGTTCCACCTGCGGCCACAAAGTCATACCAGAAAGCCCAATACCAAAATGCAAAAACCATGGACCCCAACCAAATACTATCTACAGGTAAACAACAATTATATTTACACCGAATTTGAAAACACAATACTAACTTGCATATTGTATCAGCTATTGCTTTAAAGCAATAGTCAGTGACGGAACAGCTACAATTTCAGTAACACAGTAACCAAGCCAATTCACTAATAAAGGACGTGCACGAGCTACTGGCAGAGATATCAGACAAAGACCCCTATCATCTACCTGAAGCACTAAAACAACTTGAAGGAACTTCCCACACTTTTCAATTCCACTTTGATTCAACAAGTACGTCAAAAAGACCCGACTTTATTTTGGACGCCGTTTTCCCAAACATTCCACTCGCACTACCAGCACCACCATTAGATGTCGTCCCCCACACCACCTCAGACACAACACCAATCCAGGCTCCCAATCCATCAAGCCATGCCCTTTCCACTACAGGAAGCAATGAACCCGAAATAACTGAAACCGAAACAGAAACACCAACTACACCCAAAACAACTCCACCAACTATTCCCCTTCCTATCACAACCAAAGAAGAACAAAATAAACAAAATCTGCCAACATCATCTCCAAAAAGAGTGCTATTTATGGACGACCCACATGCGAAAACCTCTGATGCTACAAAAAAACCAAAACATGAAGCCGCAAAACCTGACGCATGATGCTCCAGTTCCAGTTCCCATCACTTCTACTCCTTAATCTGTAGAATTATGCTTTAAACTATAGACATCTACTTTCTTTTGTGTATATATATATAACTGTAACCGTAACCTTACATGTACTCTACTTCTGGTAACTTAGTTTATATTTATATTTCCTACTCTATAAATGTTCACTCTACTAGCTCCCGTCGCAACGCGCGGGTCAACTTTCCCCCTCGTTATTATCAAAACATATACAGTTGAAGGTGAAAAGCTCTAAAAATCAGTATCAAGGTTAGAAAAGTCTCACTTTAATTATTAGACATCATGCCAAACATCTAATCTGATACGCTGCTACTTTGTTATGTGTCTCTTGCTAATTGGAGAGGTTATCTTAAATTTTAATCAAACTTTCCACCTCATATTTGACATGTGAGATTGGATTATGCGTAAGTGTATGGTGCTTGTATTGCTCCAAAAGCAAAACATTCACATGCTTCATGTGCTTCTAATGAATCCATGTCCACTCTTTGTTAATTTTATCATCTTAAGCCAATTTAAACTCATTGTTCTGCTTTTTCAGAGCAAAGTATCACAATTTTATTGCATACATGCGGTACATATGTACCACATTTTGTTTTTAACAAACTTGAACTAGCGACCTTCTGATTTTGAAGCTTCTTAGATCACTACATGAATACATGATACCCCGTTTGGTAAACAACACAATTTTTCTTTGCTAATTTTCGTTAAATATAACTCGTCACTCGATATCACACACCATATAGAAGTTAGCTATGACATTTCCATTGCGTGCAATCTAAATGATCAAGACACGTGAAAGTGATGAAACCAAATAAAATGATTATGATGAGGCATTTTCCATAGTAGTATCGAGCTGACCAACCCTGCTCAAGCGGGATTAGGTATCGTTGTTGTGTTGTAGTATTGAGCTGACCTACTCTTAGCTATGACTCTATGAGCTCAAATTTTGATGTAGATATTTGCGATGCATTGAGGTGTATCCGTATATATGGTGGCCATGCAAGTCCTTACATTAAAAAAAAAATTACATCCACAAAATTTATAGAAAAAAAAAACTTACACGCATAGCTGACTATTATATATAGAGGGTAAGAAAGAAAAAGGCTAAAAAAATATGTAATACGATACGATTGGTTCGTTACATTTGTCACATATATGTGTGAATTTTTTATTTGTGTGGACATTTGTCTTGACAAAAACTCAATATATATGCATAACCAGGGGCAGTACTAGAAAAACTTTTAAGGAGGGGCAAAAAGTTAAATGTGGGTGCCAGGCCGGTCATATCAGTAACTCGATCTTTGTTGTTATAATGTTAGTACAATTTGTGTTATGGGTTTGAATTGAGTCGGGATCACTTGTTGGGCCGAGCCATCAAGTTGTAAGTGGGTTGGATCTTATACTAAATCAAGTGATTTGGATGGTTTCCTGCACACATAAAGATAAACCGTTAGTCTTACCGTGAGGACGGACCCCACGATTAGACTCCGGAGTGAGAGTAAGAGACCATGTTGTCAGATATATGTGTGTCAGAGTGAGAGAGTAATGTGTACCTTTTGATGTGACAGAGGTCCTATTTATAGGTGTCGCTTATATCTGTTAGTGGGCCGAAGTGGGCCCCTTGTCTGACAAGAGTCCGCAGTAATCCTATTCTTGCGGATGTGGTCCCCTTCCGCGGATGTTTCTTGGTTCGCGGAAGGTTTGTCACGTCCGGCTTAACTCTTTCGGGCCGTGCCAGTACGGGACTGGGCTAAATCTTGGCCCATCATTTTTAGGTTGCTTTAGTTGGGCTCGGAGTCCATTATGATAATACGGTTTAGGCCCAGAGGCCTGGTAAACCTATTATACGTCATCAAGTCCCCCCCAGTCTAGTATATTTATTGCATGCGGCTTTGTTGCGTGCGGTAGGTATTGCTAGACTCAGGTTTCGATATTCTTCAACTTTAGTGACTTCTTGTGTTTCCGCGAAGTTTGTGTTTCTTTGTTAGTTGGTATGCGGGCTACGTGGACCTGTTGTGGCCTTTTGTATTCTGACTGATTTGACTGTTCAGTCAACTTGTCCAACTGTCATCATTATTTTTACTTTCAATCCTGACCGTCTCTTTGGAGGTCATGGCCACGTGTAAACATCTGAAAGAGTCTCGCATTTACTATATCGATAGTATAAATACTCGATTAATTTTCACTGTTTCTCTTTTTCATCTTCCCTAACTATAGTCGCCATTGTTAAAAATTCTTCAAGCTTTTTTAATCGTATCTCTTTTAACTTTCTTCGAAGAACCCTAGGCTTCTAGGTTAGGCTCTAATTCTTGCCTTCTTTTATCATGAGCAGTATTACGGATATAAAGTCTGTTCTTAGTCAAAAAAAATTTGATATTTTTTGTGAAAACTTCCACATACCTGATGAAGTTCATCCGCAACTACCTAGCCCTAACCAAACAATACACGAAATGCCTACTGCCAAGATAGGGGTATACACTAGGTTCTTTGAGTTTGCCAACTTTAGGCTACCTTTGTCCACTTTCCTTGTTGATGTGCTTAGATATTACCGCATCCATATATCTCAGCTGTCTGTTATTGCGGCCACTAAAGTGTCTCATTTTGAGATCTTGTGTCGCGTTCATGACTGTGAACCAACGGTGGGGTTGTTTCGTTGTTTTTATGTAAACTTCAAAAAGAATGGTTGGATGTCGTTTAGTAAGCGTCCGGGTAATGACGTCGTTTGTTACACAAAACCTATAGATTCTCTAAAGGGTTGGAACGACCGCTTCTTTTGGGTTGATGCCTTTGCCTGTCCCACTTCCTTTTCATGGCATACGGGTAAAAGTGTGTCCAAAGATCCTTTTCCCAGGTCCACCGAGTTTAACGCAGAACATTTTGCTTCCTTGCTGCATATCCGGCTCCATTCCATAAATATCTGGAACCCTTCCTTTGTTTGGTGGGTATGAGTCGCTATTATACGCTGGATGGGAACACTTATCCCGAGTTTCTTGATGAGAATGGCGAGGGTGGGTGTTGCATTGTTTTGTCTTGTTCATGTTTTATATTTTTATCATTCTCCTTAACCGTTTATTTTTCTTTTGTAGAGATGGATTTGTTTTCCTTTATCCGTACTGCCGATCCTACGAAGGTGGGAATAGGTGAGAGGCAACGTGGTGAAGATGAGCCCAAACTGCTGGACACCACTATTGGACGTGTTGTCCTACTTCTATCGGTTGCCCCTGCTCGTGCCGAGAGCGAGCTGGAAGCTAGTGTAGATAAGTTGTTTGATGAGGGGGGTAGTGGCACACACCACACCAATCGGTATGCACCCCTCGTACCACTGGTGAATTGGATGTCTAGAGTTGAAAACTTTATTGCGAGGATGGATGGTGGTGAGCAGTGAATGCCGGTGACTTTCGCTGTGGTAGGGCAAGGTGTTGATATTCAGCAAGTATTACGGCCGACTCAACACCGATGTTGAGGATGTGGCTCCGTTACAACCAATGCAAAAAGAAAAAGGAAAGATTGTTGCTGTTGATGCTAGCGGACCTTCTCACCCTCTAAAGAAATTAAGAGAAGATTAAAGAGATCCGAGTGGGCCTTCCTAACTAGGCAAGCCCAGGTTCCGCGCGTTCATGGGTTTGCTTGTCTGGGCCACGACTGTTTGCTGGAGCTGTGCAGAATGCTAAGGTCAGGGGTGAGCCCATTCCCACTTTGCCTTTTGTCACATCCTCTGTATCTGTCACGCCAGAGCGTGAGGGTGAACACCATATTGATTCTGAGGCTAATCTTCAGACTTTTGGTCCTGCTTCAAGGTTCGTTATTTCTTCAGACTCTTCTCGCCATTCCAGTGCTAATTTTGCAAAGGCTGAGGTTGACTCTCTTATCAAGTCCTCTGCCCCGATCATGACAACTACCACTACCATGACCGCAACAGTTGATGCTACCACAATTTTGAAGGAGACCCTTGCCAAGCCTTCTTTGTTTGCTGCTGGTTCATCTTCTGCTGGTGATACCGAACCTACTCCTGGTGGTTTTTTTGATCTTATTGGCAATGAATTTTTGGTTGGTGATATCTGCACCGTTACCGATCCTGATTCAGACCTCCAAAAAGTGTACTTTCCGCGATAGAGTGTAACCAATGGGTCACGTCTTGATGACAATCGGGATTGTCGTGAGATGGTGGATGAGTTTGCACCCCCTAGGTTCTTTACATCTGTCCGTGGCATGGAGCATGACCAGCTTTTTACTGAATTTAATGTGGGGGCTGCTCGTCAAATGACTTTGAGTGCTGAGGTGCGAATGTGGGCCGAATACAACATTAAAGAAAAAAGAAGGTTGAAATATGTTGTTGATGATCAGGCAGAAGTGTTGAAGGTAAAAGAGAAAGAGATGGAAGATCTGAGGGCACATCTTTTACTGAAAGAAGCGAAGGCCGCGGAGGCCATTCGCCTCCGTGCGGAAGCTTCTAAATTTGAAGTTGCTGAGAGGTATCTCCAGGAGGAGATAGTTTCCCTAAAAGAACGTAATGCTGCCCTTAAGAAGGAAAAAGGTGTGTTGGATGTGAGGGTAGCAGATCTTGCAGCATCGGTGAAGGTCAAGGAGCAAGAGGCTACCGATTTGGACACTATGGTTACATCTGTTAAGTCCCAGAAGGATTACCTTGTGGATCAGGTTCGCTCCTTTACACTTGTGTGTTTCTCCTTTGTATTTCCTTTCCTTATCTATGTACTTCCGTGTGATTGCAGGTGCATCAGCTTGAGATAACTTCTGCCAAGCTCCAAGAGAAAGTGGAAATGTATGAGAACTGCACTGAACAACTTAAAAAGTTTCAAAATGAGCAGATTGGAGTTGTGAATGAGAAGCTGGATAAGTTATACGTTGACTTCGTGGAGCTGGCCCTTTATTTTGAAGAAAAGTTTTATCCCCACCTCCTGACCACTATATCCGGCCGTAGGTGGCTTCTTACTCAGGGTATGGAACTTGCCATTGTCAAGTGTCTGAACTCCACCGAGTATCTTTCAGCTCTTGGAGGGGCAATTAGTAAGGCCATTGAGAAGGGTATGCAGGATGGACTATCTGCTGGGATTACCCATGGTACGGAAGGTAGGGTCTTAGCTGATATTGCCGCGTATAACCCGTCTGCGGAAGCGGATTATATTTCCGCTTTGCAACGTCTTCAAAGTGTTAATTTTTCTTTGATTGTGGAGTTAAAGTCCAACAAGGATGCAAGTATTGAGACTATAATGAACCTTCTTTACCTGGACGACACTATTGCTGAGAGGCTAGGTTTAACTGAATTGCAACCTCATGTTGACCAGTTAATGGTTCACATCTATCATTCTTCGGATCAACGTGTTATTGGTGCTTCTGCTTTGTCACTGTCATTGGATGTCTCCCGTTCTCGAGTCTAGAGGATTCGAGAGAATATTGCCAATCATAGGTCAGCGCTTCATGACGTCTTTGTTCCTCTATCCGAGCCTCTATCTGTCGCGGCTTTGACAGGCACGGAAGGTACTTCTGATGATATGCATGCTACCGTTGGCACTACTACGGCTTTGTCTACTTTTGTCTCTGTAAGCTTCACTCTTCCAATTTCTACAGACGATTATGAAGTTGTGCCCGCAGGTGATCAAGGAAACATTGGTGCGGATGTTGATCCTTTTTCGAATGTTGATGATGCGGAGCTGAGCATTCCTTAGTGGCTTGTTGCAATTCATGTGCTTGGTCATATGTGACTTTTTGTTGTAGCCCCTTTATGTTTGTACAATTTATTCTAAGTGTTTTATCCGTTATATGCTGCGGTTATTTTGGGCCTTTTGTGTGCAGCAACTTACACTTGTATGTTTTTTTGAATGTCCTAGCACTTGACCATGACTTTGCTATCTTTTTTAATATGATGATATTTTTATTTTGATAGTCTTAATTTGAATATTTGTGGGTTATTCTCCATTTATTGTTATCTTTTAATATCACTGTTGTGCACTTGTGATGATAGACTTAGTGAAGCGTTCATGGAACACTTTTAGTATTGGGCTTGCAATGCCTCTTACATACTTGAGTGAATTGTCAGGTTACTCATCATTTTGTTATACGGAACAACATTAATTGGGTCGTGCCCTATTGCGTGCCCGTCTTAATCACAAATATAATAATTTCGTAAAGTAAATAGAAGGAATTTAAAGTAAAACTTGTGAAGGTAGCTAGGCTTCACTTTTTTTTATTAAAGTTTCAAAGGAAAACATTACAATGCATGATTGAGATAGATTGGAATGCATTACCCCCACTGCGGAGTCCGCATGGGTGGATTGCTTACATTTTGTGCACGTAACACTTCTTAAGGTTGCTGACGTTCCAGGTCCGTGGAAGCTGGTTTCTGTCCTGGTCTCTTAACTTGTATGCGCCCTTTCCCAGTGCTTCCGTTACCTCATATGGCCCTTCTCACTTGGGACCTAATTTTCCTGTATCTTCCGCACGGCTTTCCTCATTGTTGTGGTACACTAGGTCCCTTGGTTTAAAACTTACACTTCGGACTTTAGAGTTGTAGTACCTTTCCATCTTTGCTTTGCTTTTTGCTTCTTGTATCACTGCTTGTTCTCTTCTTTCTTCTAGTAGGTCAAGGTTGATTTCCAAAGCTTCCTTATTTTCTTCTAAATTTATTTTCGTTGTCCTTAGTGTAGGCATGCCGATCTCCGCCGGGATGACACCTTCCGTTCTGTATGTTAACGAGAACGGGGTGTCTCCGTTGCTGGATTTTATCATTGTGCGGTGTGCCCATAGGACATGAGGAAGTTCTTCTATCCAGTGTTTGCTCTTTTTGTCCAATCTAGCCTTTATTCCTTCCCCAAGACTACGGTTTGCCCTTTCCACTAGGCCATTAGTTTGCGGGTGCTTAATAGAAGCAAAATGTTGGCGGATGCATAGTTTCTCGCACCAATCTTTGAATGGATTGTCTTGAAACTGCTTTCCGTTATCTGAGATGATTTCCCCTGGGAGTCCAAATCTATAAACAATGTTATCCCACACGAATTTTTTGATCTGGTTTCCAGTAATGGTTGCAACTGGCTTGGCTTTGATCCACCTTGTGAAGTAGTCGATAGCTACTATCAAGAATTTGACCTTTCCGGGTCCTTCCGAAAAAGGTCCAGCGATGTCAATACCCTACTTGTAGAATGACCATAGAGATGTGATTGGGCTTAACTTTTGCTGAGGGTTCCTTGGGACAGGCTTGTGAACTTGGCAGTCTTGACATGCTTGAATTAACTTTCTTGCGTTCTCATGCATGGTTGGCCAGTAATAACCAATCCGCAAGGCCTTTGCCACGACTGATCGTGTGCCTGCGTGCATGCTGCAAGATCCCTCATGTATCTCTCTTAGAACAAAGTTGGCATGGAGTGGTCCTACATAGCGTAGCCATAGTTCGAGGAAGGATTTTTGTAGAGTATCCCGTTTATTATGGAGAACCGCCACAACTTGCATTTCACTGCTCTTGCTTTTTTCCTTTCCGCTGGAAGTGTTCCATCCGAGAGGTATTTAAAAATGAGGGTCATCCACGTGTCTCCTTCCTCTTCCACAACTGCCAAGACTTTCGCTGTATTTATGGATTTTTCCTTAAGTTCCTCCACCAGTACTTGCTTACCCAAATGTGCAAAACTTGTTGATGCTATCTTACTTAGCGCATCCGCCTTCTTGTTTTCACTTCTCGGAACCTGTTTTATTAAGAACACTTTGAAGCTGCTAGTGAGCATTTACTTTCTCCAAGTATCGAATCATGTCGGTTTCTTTTGCAACATACGTTCCGTTCACTTGATTGGCCACCAATCGTGAGTCAACATTTGCCTAGAGGTTTTCTACACCCATTTGCTCCGCTATCTTTAATCCAGCGATCAAAGCTTCATATTCCGCTTCGTTATTTGTTGCATCAAACCTGAACCTTTGAGCATAGGTAAACTCCATCCCTTCTGGATTGATGAGTATCAGTCCTGCCCTAGAGCCATCTCCACAGGATGATCCTTTCGTGAACAGTGCCTATGGGTCTGGGAGTTCTTCCGCGCCCTCCATGAGCGTATCTTCTAAGTTGTCCTCCGGACGTTCCACTATAAAGTCCGCTAGAATTTGTCTCTTGACCGATACTGGATGTCATGTTCTTCTAGCTCAAAGCTCCACTTGAGCAGTCTTCCCGTAACCTCTGGGTTTGATAACATCTGCTTTATTGGCTGATCTGTGATTACAATGACTGTATGTGCATGGAAGTATCTTTTTAGTCGCTTGCTAGCACTTACTAGAGCGAGTACTAGCTTTTCCATTGGAGTGTAATTGATTTTCGGACCTCGCAGTGCTCGGCTGACGAAATAAATGGGTATTTGCTTCCCGTCCCTCTCCATCATCAGGACGGCACTGATGGCCTCTTTTGTTGCTGCCAAGTAGATGATTAATTCTTCTTTCTCTTGTAGCGCGGCCATCATTGGCAATTCTGCTATCGACTTTTTCATTTGCTGGAAGGACATTTCTGCTTTCGTGGTCCATTGGAAGTCACTTTTCTTAGTGCACTTTTTTAGAGTTTTGAAGAAGGGTAGCGACCTTTCAGCCGATTTAGATAAAAACCTGTTGAGACTTGCCAATTTTCCGTTTAGTCTTTGCACGTCCTTTAAACACTTTGGAGATGGCAAACTGAAGACTGCTTCTACTTTATCCGGACATACCCATAATCCGTCGGAGTTTACTTTGTAACCTAGAAATACGCCTTCCTTCATCCTGAAGGTGCATTTTTTCGGGTTTAACTTCATGTTTTTCTTTCTGAGGGTTCTAAATGTCTCTTCTACGTCCCGGATTACTTCTTGTTCCGTGCAGCTTTTGATAACTAAGTCATCCACATAGGCTTCCAAGTTCCGACCGATTTGCTTCTGGAAGGCTTTATCCACCAGACGTTGATAGGTTGCGCCGACATTTTTCAATCCAAACGGCATTTTCGAGTAGCAGAATATTCCTTGGCTTATGATAAACGCTGTCTTTTCCTCATCTTCCTTTGCCATTTTTATTTGATGGTATCCCTTGTATGCGTCCAGAAAGCATTTGAAAGGATATCCGCAGAAGGATTCCACCTTCCAGTCTATTTCCGGTAGTGGATAGCCATCTTTTGGACATGCTTTATTCAAGTCTTTGAAATTTACACACATTCTCCAGCTGTTGTCATATTTTTTCACCATTACTAGGTTTGACAGCCAACTGTGATAGTGGAATTCTTTCATGATACTGACATTTACTAGTTTTTCCACCTCTTTACATATTGCCTTGTTTCTCTCGGATGCTTGCCCCCTTTTCTTTTGTCTGACGGGAAAACATCTTTCCTGAACGTTCAACCTATGTTCCCCTATGTGACGTGGAACCCCATTCATATCTGCTGGTTTCCAGGCGAAGATATCCAGGCTTTGCCTTAGTAAACCGCACAGCTTCTTTCGGCCTTCCTCAGTTAAGGTAGAACCTATTGCTATAGTTTGTTCAGGATATTCTAGATGAATTGCTACTTAAATTTTTTCTTCTGTGCCCTGGTCAACCACAGGCTGCTATGTTCTAGGCCCTGAGATCATTGCGCACTCCAGCGGTATGATCCTGCTACTCCGTAGTGTGACCGTTCCGCCCGTCACTGGGAATTTCAACATTTCGTGGGCTGTGGAAGGGATTGCTTTGATTCTCCTTACACCTGGCCTTCCTATTATTCCGTTGTACGGAGAATGTGATCTTACCACCATGAAGTTCATCCATACGGAAGCTGAGTGTTCCTCGTCGCCTATTTTTACAAGCAGCGACACTTGCCTCAGCGGCCATATTATTTCTCCACTAAACCCGACCAAGTATGTGGTTGCGGGAACCATTTGGTTTTTGATTTTCGGGCGGAGTTGGTTGAAACAATGTTCGTACAGAATTTCTAAAGAGGCACCACCGTCTACGTACATGCGGTGGACAAGGTATCCTCCTACCTCAGCTTCAATAACAATGGGCCCTTCCATTCCATCTTCTTCCCCT
>BQNB010005526.1:0-98025 GCA_026074375.1 Tanacetum coccineum
CATTCTCTAGTTTTTAAATCTTAAGTTATTTCAAAATCTGTCATCCTGATAAGGGGTGTTTGGTTTAAGGTGATTTGACCTTAAAAAGTCAAAGGATCTTGTGCATTTTATTTGAGACAGCTTTGATTTCACTTTTAACCATTAGGAATAGAGTTTTTAGAACTTAGATTTCAAAGATGAACAAGTTAGGGCTTAAATAAGTGGTTCTGCACCAGGGGAGCTTATCCCTATTTGATTGCTAGCTTAATTTTTGATCCAAGCATTTAAGGATATGATAGTGCTTGTATTTGCTTCAAACACACTCAAATAGAGTGAGTAATGCAGGTTATCCTTTGAGGATACCTGCACATTTGTATTTACCTACTGTCATTTGCATCAGCAAATGCAGTTAGTACTGCTTCCTTTTCATCTTCATTTTAAGCTAGTTAATATTAGATTTAGGTTCTTAATTTTAGCAAGCTTATAGTATAGACATAGCTTAGCATAGATCAAAGTTTGTTTTCCAATTTATAGCTGATTTCTTAGATTGCATTTGCTGTCAAAAGTTTATAAAAGTCATAAAAAATCCAAAAACAGTAGTAACTTAGTTTAAGCTTTTAAATTGGAAACTTAGCTTATAGTAGTTATTTTAATAATCTGGATTCATAGCTTAGTAGGTAATTGTTAAGTTCTCATAAGCTCAACTTCTGTCTCAGCTTATTGAGCTTATTGGCTTATTTAGATTTTGAATTCTAAGTGCCTAGTTCTGAGTTAGCTGCTTTGATCTTTAGTTTTAGTAAGCCTTAAGTGTTTTTAGTCATAGTAGCTTATCAATTTTAGCTTATGCACATCATTAGGATTCTAGAACAGCTTTTGGTTTGAAAAATGAGCTTATATTAAAGCTTGTGCAAGCTAATAAGTCAAAACTAGCTTTTTGTTCTTTAAAACCTTAGTTTCTGTAAACAGCTTTTTCTAAGGCTGTTTTAGAGCTTATTTTTAGTTTTCAGCTTATATTGTCTTTATTAAAAGTGTTTAAAAATGTGTGCTTAATAAGTTTTAGCTTTTGGTTTTCAAAAATTTTCAAAAAAATAAAAAATAAGGGGTGTCTGCCAATCTCGAACCCACGACCTCTTGCACACAACACACACGCCTTAACCATCTTGCTACAATAGCTCATCCGTCAATCTCCCTTTCTTTTTAATCTTTATACACGTTTTCCTTTTTCTAATTTTTAATAAGCCGTAGCCTAATAAGCCCTTTTCTCAGCTTATTCGATAAGCTGAGTTGAGTCTTTTATTTTTCTAGTAATCTTTGTTGCATCATAGACTTTTCCTGAATTTTTCACATTTTTCCATTAATTAGTTATTTTTAATAGATTTTTGAAAGTTAAAATCTTGAAAAATCAATAAAAAATAGAAAAAAGTTTTATAAAAATACAAAAAAATAGTTTTTAGTTTTATAAAAAATAGCTTTAGTTTTACATTAAGAAAAATCATTTTTACCTCTTTTAGATTTTAATTTTTTATTTTTGAGCTTTTATTTTTAATTTTAAAAATAGGATTTTAATTTTAAACAATATTTTCTGAGGTTTTATGTTTATTTAGACTTTTACTAAGTTAAAAAATAATTTTTCTAAATTTTTAGACTTAAATTTGCTATTTTTTTTTTAGGATTTAATTAGATTTAAAATATTTTTAATCATAAATAATAAATTCAAAAATAATCAAAAATAATATTTTCGTTTTTCTTAAAATTTTCCTTCTGTCCTAAATTTAAGGATTAGAAATTTATAGTTTGCATTTTAGGAATTAAATTAGTGTATTTGCTGCTTATTATGTCGCATTACTTTGTCCCGTATCATTAGTTACAGCTGATTTTAATTGTTCATTTTGATTGTTGATTTTATTTAGTAGTAATAGATACTCAAAAACATCTTTTCTCTCATTCAAATCATAATCCAAGCTAAAGCAAGGTTTCAATTTCACAAGTCGTTAGGGAAACGACCCGGGTGATCATTCTTCCCGGTTAAATATACGTATTATATATTATATATATCTTTTAGAGTGAGCTTTTCTTAAGGGAGACTTTAGGAAATTCTTAATTGCTCTTTTGGAAATATATAATTAGTATATTTTATAGTGTATAAAACTCTACAATCAATTTTTGGCGCCGTTGCCGGGGATTTGTGTTAAAGATTCCTTCGTTTACGTTTGTTGATTTTGGTTTGAAGATCCTTTCATCCTCGAAAGTTTCATTCTTGTTATATATTTCAAAAAATTCAAAAAAAAATTTAAAAATATAAAAAGTAAAAAAATATTTTATTTTTCTTTTTAGTATAGTTATCATATATAAAATAAATAAAAAATCAAAAATATAAAAAATTGTCCCAAATCGAACCAAAGATTCAAAAACTTGCCATTTGTGTCACTCACGAGGTACAGCTCATCTTAAGAAGCAATTTTTAAGAGTTACCGTGAAGTAAGTTGATTATTTGGTTTTAAGTTGTCTTCCGTGTATCCGTTTAAAATAGATTGTTAAAAAAGAAAAAAAATTAGTGTAATTTTTGTTTACTTTTTAATTTCTTTATTTTTAGTGCATGCGCACTCGTTCTCAAGCTAGAAGTCGAAATCGTCGACAACAACAAATAACACTGGTTATTGTTGAGGAACCCGAGTTTCCAATGGCCGACAATCGTACCATGGCTCAGATGTTACAAGCTCCCATCGAGGGATACGAAGATGCAATTGTTGTTTCACCGATAAATGCAAACAATTTTGAGCTTAAACAAACTTTGATTAATCTTGTTCAAAGTAATCAATTTACGGGTAAACAAGACCCTCGTAATCGCTTTGATTTTTCAACAAAAGTCACTTCTACGTCTAGATCATCCCGAATTTCCAATACACGATTAAGCTTTTGCTTTTTCCTTTTTCTCTCGAAGGTGAAAAGCCCGACTCGCTAGATAAGAACCAACCATCGATCGATTTTAACGTGGGATATCTTGTCTCGAAATTCATAAAACAATTCTTTCCACCTTCACCTTCGAAAAACAACTTAACCTTCGAAATGAAATCACTACTTTTTACCAAAAACCGAATGAAACTTTCAACGAAGCATGGGAACGTTTCAAAGGACTTCTTCGTCAATGTCCTCATCATGGTTTCTCGGAATTACATCAACTGTACTTTTATAATTCTTTGTAATACAAAGATCACGATGGCTTTAATTCCGCCGCGGGTGGAAATTATTCTAGATAAGATTCCTTGTGATGGTTTAGCGCCATTATTGAGATGTAAATCCAAGGTTCGTATATTCAAGAAAGTCGTAGCAATTAACCAAGAGTATGGGTACGAATGCTCCTCTTTCTACTTCTACAACCTTCTAATTCATTTGAATTCTCTCAACAACATTTCGCACGCTTCTCTTGAAGAAAAAGGGATATTCGAATGAGCCGATAGAAAAGAATGAATTAGTGAAAAGAATGTTACGACTCCTGCTACTGTCAAAGCAGTCGAGGAAGTTTGTGTTACATGTGTGTTCAAACCATAAATTTTCTATAATTGACGTTAACAAGGAATGATTTTCCCCTTTTTCATGATAACATTCATCAATGACAACAAGCCGCCGCCGTTGGCAATTTTGTTCAAAGGAATCCTCCTAATTTGGAAAGTCAAATGAGACCTACCCTACTCCGGTTTTGAATCTTCAAAAACAACCAAGAAACCAAAGCGTTATCAAGGAAACAATTTCCATTTTCTAATCAAAACCGTGGAGGCAATTCAACCAAAACCGTCAAAACAATCAAGAGCCGTTTATCAAGCCCCCACCATATCCAACCACCAACAAATCAAACCTTATGTTAATCAAGGCTTTACCTCCCGTTTTTAACAAATTCAAGGGTGTTCGAAAATGATTTTGAAAACTAACGTCAAGGCAAACATGCGGTTTGAAGAATGTTCAAAATCAAGGTCCAAAATTTGCAAAATCAAAGGGCTAACTGATACGAGTTTGTTGACAAGTCTTTGTCATAATTTCAAAAATGCCGCCTCTACTTCGAATTCAGGAACTCTTCCAAGTTAAACCGTAACTAATCCTCGTGAGCAAATTAATGGTATCACCACAAGAAGCGGAAATACTTTGGAAGGACCTTCGACTCCTCTTGTTCCTACTCCCGTTGTTTCAAATCCTCAAAAAGAACCCGAATAAAACCCGGAGACGTCAACGGAAAAAGTGCAAAATACAAATTTAGAAAGTACCGCACAAGTCCCGCCTCCGGAGGAAGAAGATTCCATTTTCATTGAAATCCCAAAACCAAAAGTAAAGAAAATCGTTAATGTTGAAATTCAAGATCTTAATTCTCCAAGACCTAATTCGTATCCATCTAAACTTCCATACCCCGAGCGGATGAAAGTTGGAGAGAACGATAAACCAAGTGCTCAACATAGCCGGTTCTTGAAGATGTTCAAACAACTCCGTTTAGAGATTGGATTGAAAGATGCTCTTGTCGAAATGCCAAAGTTCAACAAATGGTTAAGCTTGTTGCTAAGGAACAAAGAGAAACTCAAGGAGATCGCCATTACAACCGTGAATGCTGAATGCTCTGCCATCATCATGAACAAAGTTCCCAAGAAGCTCGAAGATCCGGGAAAATTTATTATCCCATGTGCTTTACAAGAACTCAATAGGACTAGTGCTTTAGCTGATTCCGGAGCTAGCATAAATCTTTTACCTCATTCTATCTACAAGCAACTTGGGCTTGAAGCTTTGACTCCTACTCGAATGACACTCGAGCTTGCTAATCGTTCCGTTACGCACCCGATGGGTATAGCCGAGGATGTTGTAGTTAGAGTTGATGGTTTTACTTTTCTTGCTGATTTTGTTGTGGCTAATTTTGAACCAGACCCGAGAGTGCCTATTATTTTAGGAAGACCTTTCCTTCGCACCACAAAAGCTCTCATTGATTTGTACGAGGAAAAATTGACTTTAAGAGTAGGAAAGGAAGAACTTGTTTATTATGCCGATAAATCTGAGAAAAACAAGGAAAAGAAATTTGTTCATGCTATTTCTATCATTGATTTTTCGAAAGATGATCCGTTTAGTGGCAGTACCACTATTCCATCCGATGCTCCTTTTCCTAGTTCTTCTCCGATGAAGACTAGTGATTCTACTTTCGAGGAATTCATCGATGAATTCACTCTTCCTAACTCATTACCACCGGGTAATAACGATTCAATTCATAAGAAGGATATTCATGAAGAAACATTTCGAATTTATTCAAATCCTCTTTTCGAATTCGATGATAATTTCAAATCTAGCAACGTGAATCCTCTCTTTAAAGAGAACGATAAAGATGTCGAGATTAAGTCTTTTTCTTCCTTCACACTTACTTCACCGGAAGAAAGTGAATTTAAAGCTTATCTTGAAAGAGATTCGATTCCACCATGAATTGATCTTACCCTCCCTCCCACCCTTGAAGTTTCAAGTAGCAATCCTACTACCCCTACTCTTACCGGAGAGAATGATCATTCATGGAAAATGTCAATGTTTTTCTCGTTGGATAGATTTGTATGGAAAATGATGAATCGAATTGCGATAAGGAAGAAGATAATTTGTCTTTTAGCAACATACTTACATAAAAGACCAAAACCCCTTTCTCGTCCTCAAGAAGTTGAAGAAATCAAGGAAAAAGAAGACAAAGTTTCAAGTGATGTTCCAATCAATACCATTGTCATGCCAATTAGAATCACTTTTGAAAATCCAATTGATTTTAATGATCATTTTTCCAAACCAAAGGATTTAAAAAAGGACTTAACCATTTCACTTGATTCCACCGAATTAAGTATTGTACACCACCTCACCTCATTTGTTAGATTCCACTACGTCATTCGACTGCGGAGTGCGGCTAGTATTACCTTGAATTCTCTCGGAAACGAGGACAAAAAACCAGGTATACTAATACTCGATTATTTATACCATTCATGATAAAAGATCTTGTACATTGGAGAATAATAATTTAAATGAGAGAACAGTTTCCTTCCATCGACATCTTTTAGTTTTCAAAGAACCTGTCATTTTCTCTACCTTCGTCAGAACCACCGGATGATTTTTTGAATTTTGAGCCCAATTTGGTTATAAAGAATGTTATGTTTAATAAAGATTTCTACCAAAGCAAGAAGATGTTACCTCTAAATGTTGAAGATGTCAATTCCTTCGCATTTGTCATTTGGACTTTTCTTCCATACTTCACTTACACCGAGGATTCACCTTTGATTTTCTCCTTTAGGAGTGAGAATTTTGTTTTTGACCCCGGCATCGTCACATTTCATAAGCCAGTGGCATGTTCAATGAAAGTTTTCCATTTGCTCTCCCTAAGGACGAATTAATTCAGGGATCGAGTCAAGCTTGCGACTCGGTGAACAAAACCAAGCCGCTTCGTGGGAGTTCACCCCATGCCTATCCTTTTCTATTTTCTTTCTATTTTCTAACAAATGTGTTGTGAAGAGGCTTGTACTCTCCCGGATTTTTCGTTGTTTGTTGTTGTACTTGTGATTTTTGTAGGATTGAACCAATGATTTCTGAAGCCTCTCGTGTCCGGTGTTGTGTCCCGTTTCACTCGAGCTTCCTATCCTTTGTTTGAAATTAGTTTGGGGAGATCCGATATCCTTTCATCTTATCGATTAACGTTTATCTTTGCATAATTCATAAACGGCTTAGATTTACGTAGAGACCAGAGATAACCCTTTAAACATTGAGGACAATGTTTTCGTATTTAGATGGGGGAGGGAATCTATCGATTTGATGTTGCTTGCTTATTGTTTTGTTCTCACGTACCCTTTTTCCCACAAAAATAGCAAAAATTTTAAACTTTTAAGATATTATTTGTAAAAAAAAATGAAAAAAATAAAAAATATTAATTGTAAATAAAATAATAAGTGTTAAGACACGAATGTCGGTTTTCCGTTGGTGAGAATAAAAAGTAATTTTTGACCCGATCGAACGTGTTGAGTTCTAGCTTTTACCCTTAACAATTAATGATGATAGTTTATGCTAGTCTCATGTAGACTTTAAAACACAATGCTAGATCTTGAAATCATTAGTAACATAGAAGACATGTGCTAATCTCAAGTAGATTTTTAATATGCTGAGTTGGATTTTATATAGTGCTAAGTAATTTGCGAAATTTTCTTTAATTAGAGATTTTAAATTGCAAAGAATAAGAGATGATAGTTTTTGATTACGAATTGGATGCTAAACAAAGTTATATTGAAAACTATAAAGGCTTATAAGAATAACATGGGTTTTTCTTCCCCGAAGTTCATTAAATTGATTAATTATACGTGTTCTCCTTTAATATTTACAAATAGAGTTTGCTCTAAAAAGTCTAATCAACATATTCAGAGAAAAAAGCTTTTCGATGATAATTTCAACATCATTTGTAAATAAAGAATTTTAAGTTCAAGTTTATACTTTGGTTTTCTAAAAATGAAATTTTCTATTTCAAAAAAATGTGTTGAATTAATTGATTAAAAATTGTAGTTGGAGTGATAAAAAGGATGCCAGTTATAAATCCTTAGTTTAATAAATTAATATACAAACACTCAACCAACGCAATAAATACTTGGGCATTTGTCGGATTCGCTCCCGAATGTGACATCGAAAGAAAGGAAGGGGATGTATAGTTAGGTGTATCATAAAAAGTACAGTGACTCTGTCGGGACATAAATGGCGTGCGATGTGTCGACGAAAGAAAAGTGATACCGGTTCCTAGCCTTATAATGTAGAATAGTAAATAATTAATGTCTGCAAAGTTAAAAATAAGATAGTAAAAGATTTCCTTTTCAAAACCAATGTATTCAATTGAACAAGGTTTGCAACAGTCTACAAGGCTTTTTTCATTGGAATTTCATGCGTCTGATTATATTCTCCGATGGGGTGTCAAAAAGCCTTAGCACTACCCGATGACGGTGGATGCTAGAAGAATAGTCAGTTAATGGGACAAGTTAACGCAACGATGTCTTACAAAGGAGGTTTTTTGTTTGCTTTGGAGTTGTGATCCTTACAAAGTGATAACATACTTAACCCAAAATACCCATGTGTAACGCTTGGTTCGGGAAATTTCAACTATCTAAATATAGGGGATTTAATGTTTAAATAATTTGAGGCACAGAAGAACCAACTTAAATATATGATTTATGTCGGGAAGAAATGTAAGAAATTCACCAAATGTAATTATAAGTAGTCTTAGCATCTTAGCTCGTACTTAACGGTGATCTTATTTTTAAGCTTAATATGGGAAAAGTGAAAAATCGGGAATGACGAAGTTATCTTTTAGACACTTAAATGTGCTTTTTGTTCTATGATCCTAAAAATTACCACAAGGTAATGAAAATAATACATTATGTCAACACAAGTAAAGTTGTAGTTAGATAGTCTATCAAGAAAAATCATAAAAAATAATTAAAAAAATCTTTAAAAATGGGAATTCGGGTGTTTTATAACTTGTGATCTCTTATCTCTCTCAACAAAAATCTTTGCTACTTTTCAAAGAGGTATTAGATTGGGGAAGTTTTGAGATATTAGATATAAGAGGATGTAAATATTGCGTGAGGGACACCAATCGTTTAGTTTGGGAATTAGATAAGAGTAAAATACACATATCGTTATACCTAAAATAAGTCCCCAATAAAACCTAAAAACATACTTAAAAAATGGGCAAAAAAATATACTTGATTTTTGTGTTTTGTGTGTGCATTACGGATATGTCAAAATCAATAAGAAAATCGTCAAAACGTTCAAACACGACACTTGGAAACGAAAGAGCACAAGAGAAGCCAAAGATTCAAAGCCAAAGCCAGAAAAAGTCAAACCTTAGTCAAAGAAAGTCAAACCCTGGTCAAACAAAGTCAACCATAAAAAGACAAAAACCTAAAATTACCGTTTAAGTCCCCCAAGTTCTAAAAAGTACACAAATGGTCCCTTAAACCTAAAATGGGCCTTTATTACCCTTTAAACCCTACCCGGATCCATAACTAGCCCAAAAGCCCATTACCTTAGCCCATTACCTGTTTTATAAAACCACAGGGACCATTGTTGTCATTTCTATAAACACTTTTTACACTACACCTTCATAAAACAAAGACAAGGACTATATTTGCCATTAGCCCAAAGTTCAAAATGAATTTTACCCTAAATTCAGTTAAAATGGGCACGAAGATGGGTTACTATTCATTCATACCCTCTGATTCACCATCAGTAAAAAACAAAGGGCTTCTTAAAATTGAAGGGTACAAACGACAATTCATGGGGTCAAGAACAAAATGGCAGGGTTCATTAGTCATTTCAGGAGCTCTCATTGGTCAAGTCAAGCTAGAATCACACGTGGAAATCAAGGAAAGCATAAGGAATGATTAAATTTAGTACTACTTGCTCTCACAAAGAAAGCACAACGTCTCAATCATAGATTGCCACGCTGGCAATCCGTGTGAGATAGTTTTGATCAAACGGCTATGAATTACTTCCCAATGATTGAAGATTTATACGATTGAGATTGAAAGGAGCGTGTTGAGCAAAGCAGCCTAGAAGCTTCTTCAGGATGCTATAAATAGCACATTCACACACACATTTAGCATCTTCTTCTTTTTTGTTTTTGCTTAAATGTAATTTTAGCTTAATTTTAGTCAATGTAATTTTCAGCTTTAATCTCTTGTAACTTTCCTTTTTATCATGTAATCAAAGTGTTCAGTTAATGGAATTTAGTTTTTAAAAGCTTTCTCAATCTCTTTTATCTTATTTTAAATTCTAAAAAGCTCAATTATCTTCAACTGTTACCTATAAGCTCTCAATAGCTCTAATAAATCTGTAAGCTTATTATTGAGCTTAAACATACCTTAAATTTACCTTAACTCTAAAATCAGAAGTAAACCTTTGCTATTTGTACATTTTGGACTTATGGAAGGGAATTCAGTTAAGGAAGGAATCCCAAGGACTTAACTGGCTTATCCTAGGATAAGCTAGAGCTGTAGATAAGCTCTAAAGAGCATTCTAGCTTCCGTTTAGCTGAAGCCTTTGGTTAGTTTTCTTTTAAAATTCCTTGTTCTTTATTTTCTAGCTTAATTAGTTTAGTTATAATCTAGTTACTTCTAAATTGCTTATACTGCTTATATTTTTAGCTTAATTGTGCTTCTTGTTTGTTAAGTATGCTTATTAATCTTGTTTATTAATCTATCTTTAGTTAAATTAGTATAGATCATAGTAGTTTTTTCATTTCTGTCTTATAAAACTCAAAAACCAAAAAAAAACATAGTTAGATCATTTGTAGATCTTAATTTTAGCTTAAGTGGTTGATGATTTATGTTTATTAGGTTAGTTAGTAGCTAATTAGCATCTGGTACTTAGGTTTAGTTCATTAGATCTTAAATTCAATAGCTTAATCATAAATTGTCATCCTGATAAGGGGTGTTTGGCTTAAGGTGATTTGACCTCAAAAAGTCAAAGGATCTTGTGCATTTTATTTGAGACAGCTTTGATTTCACTTATAACCATTAGGAATAGAGTTTTTAGAACTTAGATTTCAAAGATGAACAAGTTAGGGCTTAAATAAGTGGTTCTGCACCAGGGGAGCTTATCCCTATTTGATTGCTAGCTTAATTTTGATCCAAGCATTTAAGGATAGGATAGTGCTTGTATTTGCTTCAAACACACTCAAATAGAGTGAGTAATGCAGGTTATCCCTTGAGGATACCTGCACATTTGTATTTACCTACTGTCATTTGCATCAGCAAATGCAGTTAGTACTGCTTCCTTTTCATCTTCATTTTAAGCTAGTTAATATTAGATTTAGGTTCTTAATTTTAGCAAGCTTATAGTATAGACATAGCTTAGCATAGATCAAAGTTTGTTTTCCAATTTATAGCTGATTTCTTAGATTGCATTTGCTGTCAAAAGTTTATAAAAGTCATAAAAAAATCCAAAAACAGTAGTAAGTAGATTGTAGGTTCTAAATCTAGATTTTTAGCTTATAGGGCTTAGTTTTATGTTTTGAATTTATAGCTTATTAGTTATTAGTCTAGTTTTCAAAAGCTCTCTTCATGTCTTAGCTTATTGTAGATTATAGCTTGTTTAGTTTTCCAAGTATCTAGTACTTTTACCTGAGGTTGCAATTTTTAATCATAGATTTAGATATTATATTTAAAGGAATTTATTTGTGTTCGGCTAAGCTTATTTTTTTTCCATTTTTAGTTCAAATAGCTTCATAAGCTACTTAAAACCTTCTTTTTGTCTTTTGAATTTGAGCTAAAATTGAAGCTTTGTGCAACCTTATATGTCCAAACAAGAAAAAAGGTAAAGCCAAAAGCATGGCTTAACTGATCTGTTTATTTTCTAAGCTTTTAAAAAGCTCATTTTAGACTTTAAGCTTATACACCTTTCATTAAAGTTGTTCAAAAAAGTGAGTTTTATAAGTTTCAATATTTAGTTTTTGATAAAAAGCAAAAATAAAAAATAAGTAAAAAGGGGGTGTGCCAGTTTCGAACTCAGGACCTCTCACTCAAAGACCCAACGTGTTAACCATCATGCTACAATAGCTCATCCGTCAACCTCCCTTTCTTTTTAATCTTTATACACGTTTTCCTTTTTCTAATTTTTAATAAGCCGTAGCCTAATAAGCCCTTTTCTCAGCTTATTCGATAAGCTGAGTTGTTTCTTATAATTTTCTAGTAATCTTTGTTACATTTTAGATTTTTCCTGAATTTTTAGTAATTTTCCATCAATTAGTTTATTTTTAATAGTTTTTCGAAAGTTTTAATTTTAGAAAATTCATAAAAAATACAAAAAAGTTTCAGAAAATTACAAAAAATAGTTTTTAGTTTTATAAAAAATAGCTTTAGTTTTACATTAAGAAAAATCATTTTTACCTCTTTTATATTTTAATTTTTATTTTTGAGCTTTAATTTTTAATTTTAAAAATAGGATTTTAATTTTAAAAATAGTTAAAAAATAGTCTTCCTAGTTTTATTGTTATTTTAGACTTTTCCAAGTTTAAAAATCATTTTTCTAAATTTTTACGACTTAATTTGCTATTTTTTAGGATTTAATTAGATTAAAATAGTTTTTAAATCATAATAAATTCCAAAATAATCAAAAAAATATTTTTCTTTTTCTTAAAATTTTATTTTGTCCTATTTTAGGTTTAGAAATTTAGTTTGCAATTTTAGGGGTTAATTTTAGTGTATTTGCTTAATTGTCGCGTTTTATTTGATTCCCGTTAATTGTTTAAGTGTTTAATTGCTTTTAATTGTTCATTTTAAATTGTTGCTTATATTTAGTAGTTATAAATAATCAAAAATATCTTTTCTCTCATTCAAATCATAATCCGAGCTAGAACGTGGTTTCAATTGCACAAGTCGTTGGGGAAACGACCCGGGTGATCATACTTCCCGGTTAAATATACGTAATATATATTATATATATCTTTTAGAGTGAGCTTTTCTTAAGGGAGACTTTAGGAAAGTTCTTAATTGCTCTTTTGGTATTATATTATATTATATATTTTTGCGTATATAAAACTTAAGCATCAAGTTTTTGGCGCCGTTGCCGGTGACTTGTGTTAAAGATTCATTCGTTTTACGTTTGTTGATTTTGGTTTGAAGATCCTTTCGTCCTCGAAAGTTTCATTTTTGTTAAATATTTCAAAAATCCAATTTTTTTTAAATATATAAAAAGTAAAAAATATTTTCTTTTTCTTTTTAGTATAGTTATCATATTAAAAAAAATACAATTAGAGGTTTATTTTTATTTATTATGGAGGTGAGGGGGGGGGCATTTTGTTACGTAAAAACGAAATGAAGATTAAATGCACGTACCATAGCGCTCATATTCAACATATAATGCAGTAACCTACTTGTTTTCTACCCCGTTTTTTGTGACTAACAATAAAATAGCAATTAATAAATTACTTTTTACATCTTATTGACTTATTTACATTGAAATAGTAACATAGATTTAATAAAGAGATTTAAAAAAAGAATTATGATATCATGAAATTAAAGTGAGAGAAATACAAATTTTCATATGACATACTAGTTATAAGTCTCGTACGCGTATGAGATTAACATATGAATTAAATTTATACTTCTAAAATTTTTAGTTTAATATAATGAACACATAAAAATTTGCTCGTAATAACAAGTTGGTAATTATGGATAAAAGTATAATAATAAATATGCACGAACTTTTACAAATAATATTTTTTATTATTCATTTTATCACGATTTATAATTTGTAAAGTTATTTGTTGGATGAAAAGTTTTTATTAATTTGTTTATCTTACCTGGATGTTTGCACGTACCACATAACTAATATAAACAAATAAAGATTACGCACCGTCCACAAAGCTAGGGTGGAGATAATGTCCCAAACCGGAACCGGACTCGTCCAAGAGACGGACCGGACCGAGTACGCGAAATGGTCTATATTACCGGACCGTGGACCGGACCGAAATGGTACGGTTCGGTCTGGGTCGGTCTTTGGTCCAGTCCGGTCCTACACGGCATTATCATCGGGTTTTTGGTCGTACCGGACCTGGACCCAAAAAAATAAGAAAAACGACCAGACCGAGGGACCGAATTGGTTCCAAAATACCCGGTTTGGTCCCGTCGACGAATCTGTATGCTCACTCCCTCACAAAGCAAAGTATTCAAACATAATGCCGTACCGTAGCTTGTTTTCTATTCCGTATTGGTCACTAAAAACAATAAAATAGAAGAGTTACGCACTTGACCACCAAAGCTACATATTCAAACATATATGCGGATAACGACGCTTGTTTCTATTCCGTTTTGGTCACTAATATATATATATATATATATATATATATATAAATATATATATATATATAATATATATATAGATTATATATATAGTTAAATAGTTTAACTTTCTTTTCAGCACCACACTTAGTGCAACCACCAAAAACATACATTGCCCTAGCGCTTCAATAATTGTATTTTTTCACATATGTTCTAAAAGCAACATATTTGTTTTAAAAAAAACATAGTTGTTTTAAAGAATTTGATGAGAAATTGAGAATACAAAATTTTTGTTTGAAGTTGTGCATGTATGTTCTTATAAGACGTGCAACGGCAATATTGCGGCTGTGTGCAAGGTTTTTGTGAAAGAAAAGGAATAGTTCATGATGATACTGAAGAACATAGGTGGATACTTACGATTATTGATGATTTGCATTTATTATTTTTGATTTTAAAAGGCGTGCATGTATGTTTTTGGTGGTTCTGTCACTTCTCGCACTAAGATTGGTGCTGAAAAGAAAGTCCCCATATATATATATATATATAAAAGGGGGGAGGGGGTAGAGGGGGGGATATTTTGCTAAAATAAACGAAATGAAGATTATGCACGTACCACAAAGCTCATATTCAAACATATATGCAGTAACCTAGCTTGCTTTCTATCTGTTTTGTCACCAAAACATATATACAATTATAAATGACTTTTTATATCTTATTGCCTTAGAAATAGTAACATAGATTTAATAAATAGACTTTAAAAAAGAATTATGATATCATGAAATTAAAGTGAGAGAAATACAAATTTGCGCACGAGATTACACAAGAATTAAATTTAATTTAGATTTTTAGTTTAGTATATGAACATATAAAAATTTGCTCGTATTTAATATTTTATAATTGTGATATAAGTACAATAATAATTATGCATGAGCTTTTACATAAAAAAATATTATTCATTAATATCGATTTATATTTTGTAAAGTTTTTTGTTTGATAAAGATTTTAATTTGTTTAACTGACATGGATGTTGAGGTTGATGTTGTTGTTTAAATTTAACTATTGATATCATGTTGTACAAAATATGCGAGTTTAATAGCACATGGTGAGCGTTGATAAAGTTAAAAATATAAAAAAATTTAAAAATATTTTTCCGGATATCCTTATATAAACTTTAAATAAGAATTACATGAGTTGTTGTTATAAGTACTGTTGATATATTTATTTTTATATCACATTAACTTGTGCTTACATTTGATATTTATATCCATGTTAATAATAATCTTGCCGTATATAATATTCAAAAACGCCGAGGGCAAAAACTAATCGGTACGAACACGAACGGAGCCTTGTTATGTCGTATTAGTTTTAATTTAAGTAGGTACAAATAAAAGAAAACAAACTCTTAACTAACCAAAATAAATATTGATCATGTTACGTATTATTTAAGACATATAGGTTTGTCATTAATAAACAAAACGAACAACATAAACGTCCGAATCGTTAAACATCGAACTTAAATCAACATAAAATTTACAAAAATATACACAATATTGTGTTTTATACATATTGTTTTGCTTAAGTAAAGCAACTTTAAAACTATATAAAAAAGACACGATAGACGAACATAAACATATATATGATCATAAACGAACGAATAATCGGACATTCACGAACATAAAATGACCGAAACAAGACATTTGTTCATTCTTCGGTCATTTAACTAAACGAAACGTAAAATTTGTTCATAGGATTTGTTCATTTATTTAGATAACAATCATAAACGAATTTTTCTACCGAAACAGATCATGAATGTTCACTTATGTGGGTACTGAACGTTCAGTTCGTTTACAGCCCTATGCATGTTAATAATAAGAAGAAAAACATTAGATATACTTACTATATAAAGTTGCTGTTAGAAGAAAAACATTCTTAATATCAAAATGAATGCAAGAATTATTGTGTATGTAAATAAATCGTGTATTTATTTACATACACAGTAATTAGTGTTTTGATTTTGATATTAATAATCTTTTGCATATATATATATGTTGTATTTTTAAAACAATATATGTATTTTTAAAATATAAACTCTAAGAATATAATGTATTAAGGGTTGTTTGTTTATTTTTTAAAGTTATTAAAAAATATGGAGACTTATAAATTTAATTAATTTTAAATAATTATTTTAAAAATCAACCACTAAGGTTTTATTAATTAGCTACTCAATTTTTAAGTTTTTTTATATAAATTTGACACAGATATTTTTATGTGTTTTTTTTCTCTATCAAATTTCCCCATCAAATTTATCAAATGTTGGCCAAAATCAATTTACTTTTGACTTTTTATTAACCAATCACATTGCACGATTTTAGCAAATGTCAAAATCAATAATGTTGATTGGTTTCAATTTATTTATACTGTTTGGAATTTAGTTCCGAGCCAGATCAACCCGATTACTAGTCGCCGGGATACAATCGAAACGAAAGAAACGCACACAATATCAGCTACTTATATCACCGACTTGAAAAAGAAAAAGAAGAACGAGACACAATTATAACCCTAAACTCAAAACGTTGAGACTAGTATTGAAAAATAAATAGTCAAAAAATCCCTCGCCCCAGACCACCTTTATAGATATGAGGGGGGAAGAATAACACCACGTCCAAAACCTAATATGCTTGAAACACAAGGTTTGGCTGGGAAAAGAACAACAAACCACACGATCCTTTACAGAATGTAAAGAAGAGAGAACGTAACATACACGACAACCCTAGGACTTATTACGAAAATAAAGACTAAAATCTAACTAATTCGTCAACCTTAGGCTTTATATAGGCCTACAACCCAACATTCCACAACCTTCCAAGCAATTGCTGTACACTTGAGTCCAGGTACTCACCTTCCTGTCAAGGTCAATCCACGAACATTGTTTTAGTACTCCATCCTTCCGAGAACTTAAACCCGACAATTTGCTTTCCAAGACCTATCTGAAAAAAGTTGATAACGCACCTTGAGTGCTTATTTCCTTTCAATGAAAAACTTGATTCCGCGATACAGATTAATTCTCTGCGCCTAATTATCATAATTTACCATGCCACACCAAAATTAACTGCCACAGTGTTAATTAAGCTCTACGCCCAACTCTTCCAAGAGTCCCCTTAGCTAAATAACTTCCTTCACCGCCTCCGTAAGAGCCATATACTCCACCTTTGTAGTTGAAAGAGCCACCATGTGTTGTAGTGTTGCCTTCCGGCTTACAACACATCCCTGTACTAAAAATGCGTAACTAGTGATAGACCTACCTTTATCCGGATCCTTAGCGTAGTCTGAATCAACAAAACCTGTTACGTCCACATGGTTTCCACGCTTTGTCCCATACACCAAACCCACGTTTTCAGTACCCCGCAAATATTTCAAAATCCATTTCACTGCTTCCTAATGATTTTTGCCCAGATTCACTAAATATCTGCTAACTACACTTACTGCGTACGCTATGTCTGACCTCGTACACACCATCAAGTATATTAAGCTCCCAATCGCATTTGCATACGGTACCTTACTCATCCTTTCAACATCACAATCCCTAACTGGGCAATCCTTCAACGACAGCTTGAAGTGCCCACCCAATGGCATCTTAACCGATTTCTCATTGTCTATTCTAAATTTATTCAAAATATTATAAATGTACCCGGATTGTAACACCCTCAGAATCTTGCGACTCCGATCCCAAAAGATCTCCATACCAAGAATCTTCTTTGCTTCCCCGAGCTCCTTCATGTCGAACTCTTTTTTAAGCAAAGACTTGGTAGACCTAATCTCAACCTTGCTCTTACAAGCAATCAGCATATCGTCTACATATAATAATAGATAGATATACTCACCTGGTGCATAACTCTTGCAATATACGCAGCTATCGTAACTGCTACGCTTGAACCCGTTGCTCATCATACACTCATCAAACCTCCTATACCAATGCCTAGGTGATTGCTTCAAACCATACAGAGATTTCTTTAACAAACATACCTTGTTACCTTGTTCATATCCCGGTGGCTGCCTCATGTAGATCACTTCTTCAGGATTCTCATGTAAAAAGGCCGTCTTTACATCAAGCTGCTCTAGCTCATAATCTTTACACGCAGTCAATGCAACTATAACCCGAATAGATGTGTGTCGAACTACCAGAGAAAATACTTCATTGTAATCAATACTTTCCCTATGTGTGAATCCATGAGCCACCAACCTTGCCTTGTACCTAAGATTTTAAACACCTTCAATCCCTTCCTTCATCTTGAATAGCCATTTGCAGCTCACCAGCTTTTGCCCAGCTGGATGATCTACTAACTCCCAGGTCTTGTTCTTCCTCAAAGAATCCATCTATTTTTTCATAGCAGCTTTCCACTTAGAACTATCTTCACAAGCAACTGCCTCTTGGTATGTCAATGGTTCATGAGTATCTTCTTCCTCTACTGCAACAAACGCATAAGCAGCCATATTACTCTCATCTCCAAACCTCAAAGGTTTTGTTCTTGTCCTTCGCTCTCTATCTCGAGCCAACTGATATATGTGAGATCTGGTGTCTAATTAGTTTCTTGATCCCCTGCATCATCATCGCTATCTTCCTGATCTGTTTGATCTTCCTCAAGCATATGATTATTTAACCTCCGCAGTTCCACCTCAACCTGTAATTCCTCAATAAACTTATCAGCATCTGCACTAGAATCATTCAACGTGTCTTTCTTTGTACATGACTGATGCGGTCATCGTAATACTTCTATACGAAGTTTTACAACTCCCTAGGTAGAGTACCTAACCGTTGTAGTAGTAGTATAGGCAAGACCCGAGGGTTGTTTATCGTTCTCTAGGGGGAATAGGTTGAGGAAAGGCTGATCACTGTCTAACAGAATTCTAATCTAAAGGGTTGAGGGAAGATTTCTTTTTTGTGTTTTTTATATTGTTATGAAATGCAGGTAAAATCATATATTGGAGATTGTGGTTGGTTTTTAGCTATTAAACTAAATATTAACTAACTACTGATATAACAATATAATACAAGACTGTGTTATAATTAATCATGTATTCCTTTCCTAGTATTGGCTTCTCCTAGTATTGTTGCTTTGTCACACTTTGTGATGATCATGTAATTATTTCCATAATCCTAGAATGAATTAAACGGACCCCCCGCCGTCTATTTAATATTCCTTTAAGGCAACACACAATGAAGGTTATAATGAAGATTATTATCAAAGGCCCCTAAATTATAATTAAATGTATTTGGAAATATATTAAATGGATCTACTCCATATAAGGGGCAAAGTAGTTATGAAAAACTGTTACCACGATCGATGGTATCGCATTTCTACACAATCATGTTTTCCTAGACAATCAACATCGATACAACAAACGCTGGTTTTCTAAGTCCTAACATGCAATAACCATCCACAAGAAAGCAACACCACTAAGAGTCTACATCCTAGGTTTCATACAATCATAAATGAACACAATTAGAAAGGTTTATCTAAGTCATGTTAAAGAAAAGCAAGAACATAAATGAATCACACAACAAGACAAATTTGAATGATTAAGAGTAGGTCTTATTTGATTAAAACATGAATTGAAGGAAGTACAATAGGGTTATGAAGGCCCTATATATGTCCCTAACAGCTCTAAAACGAACTAGGGTTTGTCCTTTTTCTTATTTACACAAAAGTTACACACTTAAAACCCTAAATCGATTGTATTTTAAAGAAAATCGCTGCGACGACGTCGCATTTTAATCGTGACGCCGTCGTGACAAGAATGTTCTAGATAATGGGCTGGGTCGTTCAATCTGACGCCGTCTTGAGATCTTGTGACGTCGTCTTGATATCTTGTAACGCCGTCTTGGAAATCGTTGTGACGGCGTCACGTGTTATCTGTGACGCTGTCTCCAGCTTCGGAGGAGAAATTCTTGAGCAATGTTGGTGTAGGTCCATAGTCTTGTCTGTTTCTTCACCAAATGAACCAAAGTCACGTGTATTTCTTCCAAATGCTTTCCAAATGCAAAATACCTGAAAAGAACGACTAAGTACCTATTTTGGTCAAACACTAGCGAGATTAATTGGTTAAACGGCCCCAAAAAGTGTATAAAATAACACCTCATCAAATACCCCTACACTTGGGATTTGCTTGTCCTCAAGCAAATGGGCTTTTCTATCTAGACAATAACAATATGAGGGTTCATTTTACCTACTCTTTAAAAGTATTTACTAGTACCTCACATAAGTGTTTGGGATTCTCTCTTTCACTCGGGTGTATAATAATTTATAACAAAAAGGGGGAAACAAAAAATCAACACTCACTACCTGTCATAACATATAATTACCATAGGCTTGGTAAAGGATCAAAAACCTCCACCGCTAGGCGTAAACATGATTCATTACTATCTAAGAGGTCTTTTAAAGGGTTGTGGAGTGTAGGTGTAAGATAACATACAATTGAAACAGAAACGGATGGGATAAATTTGGATGGTTTTGGGTGAATTTAGAGTGGAAGGGTTAGCTAATTATTTACACGAATACACGCTGGTTTGGTTGCTAAGCCAAGACTCGGACGAAGATATACAAACTCTACACAACTCTACATCAATCTCTTTTTTTAATAACATAATACATCATAACATGGGGTTTATAACACGTACCCCTACACTTGAGCTTTTTCATGCTTGATATTTACAATCTAACTAATGACCCGATTTGAGGTGGATCAAAATAACATGGAGATCATCTAACAAATATATGGGGGTATTACTTTAACTTATTTCTTCCCCATTCATACGCGAAATAATACTATCAAGAAACCCCAATCGTCCCAAACCAGTATTTACAAGGATAAGGACTTAGCAATCGTGTACTTAAATAATTAACTTAGGTTAAACATAATAATGTACTAAAAGCGAGTACATACAAGGTGGGCTAAGGCGATTTGGGTGTAACGATTGGTTTAAGGGTTACTATTGCTCTTCATTAAAAGTCTAGCTTAATCACAAATATTATACAGAACCGTAAAAAGGATATGCTTGTGAGGTGATACTAGGGGTAATCATTCACTAAACAAAATGAGTGTCATGGCAAGGGAGTGGGTATATTTATCGAACGGATGTGACCAATCAATAAACAATTACAAAGGTTTAAAACATGGTAATCCAAGTGACATCATATCAAGAAAATCCTAATACTTACTATTGCGGCTCGGAATGCATCACAAAAACAAGTTCTCTAGAATTAAAATATTACTATCGGTACCACTCATATAATTATACATACCATCTCAACCGCACTAGAAAAAGGCGACAAAGACCACATGTACACATGCCATAGCTGACGAAATAGACACATATACTGCTCACATCCTTAACTCCGATAAATCTAAAGGTATAAAACTATCTGGGCATCAATAAAGAACCTAAATTCCTAAAGATCTAAGGCGAAACCTCACATTTTTTTTGGATGGAATTCTGAGGGTTATTGTGCTAGTCATAAATTCCTATCCATGAGACGCTATTAATACTCGGTTTTCATCGGTATGTGTCATAAAAATTTTAAATTTGGGTAAAAATTACCTCTTTATGTATGGTTTCGATATCTTACCTATTATATTCAAGGACAAAAGCAAAATGACAAATAAAGAATAGTTTTCTAAGGCTTATTCCCCCAACAACTTAAGTTTGATACATTGTCCCCAATATTCTATAAAGGTACTGCGAAAAAACTAATAAAGGTATAAGAAAAACAATAAAAGTAAACTAGTACTTTTCCCTAGTTTGCTCAACAATGGAGAAAAAACATGAGATAACTGGTTAATATCATCCCTCCAAGAATCATCCAATGAAACTTACCTACGAACTTCCAATCTTCTTCTATCAAAGTATAACCTGTAATCAAAGATAAAGACAACTATACCAAGCATAAAATGTGCGATATACAAATATATAATATGAATTTAGGGTTTGACTCGATAAAGTAGTAAAGATAGGATGAGAGAATTGTCAAACTTATTGGTTTTGCAGGTTTATAACAAAAGATTTCATATTTTAAATGTTATGCAGGTTTTATTTTCAAAAATAATTAAAAACTTTAAGTTTTATGAACCTGGGCGTTTGACGCCGTCAGGAGAATCCTGACCCTGTCACAGGTGTCATGGTGACGGCGTCTCGTGTAAATCGTGACGCCGTCTCCATGTTCTGTGAAAACGAAATTTTTTGTTTTTGATGAAAAATTTCCTGCACTTGATTCCATAAGTTAGTTCCTGTACACATAGCTCATAAAACCTGATATTGACATTTACTCATATGACTTGAAACTGACGTGAATTAATCTAAACAATTTATTTAACATGTTTGAGCTTGGTTCTAAAAACCGGATCAATTCCCCTACACTTATTGTTTACAAAATACCTTTGATTGAAATTAAAATGTGGTTAAAAACAATACAAAGCATGATTACAAGATAGTTCAAACGTGATAGAATAAAGTGAAAAGAATAAAACACAAGACACTCCTAATGTGCAGGAAAAGTAACCTTGGTTGCCTCCCAAAGAAAAGCGCATGTTTTGGTCGAGTCCGAGCCTGGCTCTATGCTTATTTAACAGATAAAGGGGAAGGTTCCCCTACACTTGAGTTCAAGTACGGGTGATAGTAATGGTATACACCATTATTGTGAGAAGGAGTCAAATGTTGAAAATGTGGTTGTTGAATTATATGCTCCAAATGGTATGTCTCTTTTATCCTAACCTTCTTTACTTCTTTTAGCCTAACGGGTGATCTAAGTATTCTTCCTAAAAAAGAAACTTCCTTAGATTCTAATTCTCACTTATTTCCTATCATTTCCATGTTCGAAAAATCAACACCTATGGATCCATTATGTCCTAATAAACCCGGTTTAAATCCATAATGTTTCTTAGGGTCGCCAATGCATGGGTGATAATTGCAATACATATCCTTAGGGTGGAAAGACGCCACATGAGGTGAAGGTGGTGTATGATTGTCCCCCCCCCCCCCCCCCCCCAAATTGATCTACCTCTCCCCCTTCATCCTAAAACTATCTGACTATGTGGTTTGATGGTTGGTTATGGGACCAGGTTCTTTTCTTTCTCCTAGACTTTGCATATAAGGATGGGACAATAGGGTAAGGGATTTGTTGAGGCTACCAACTCATCACAAAAGGAATTTCCTTAGGAACTAATAGGAATGTTATGGATTACAAGTATTCAAGCCTAAATCGACTAGTTGTGTTTCTTCCAAAGGTTCCACCTCCATCGGGATTTCTATAATCTCTTCTACTTTATCCGGGTAAGTCACGGGCAATGTGCATACCTCAAATGATGGGAGGATTTATGGTGAACTTTGAGGGCTCAAATTTTCTGCATCATGTCGGGACTTGATGTTTCGGTTATTATTTGTACCAGGCTTAAAGCCAAAGGTACTTTCCCTTATAAGAGGTTGACTAGGGAAGATTGTGCGGACGTGTTTCACATAGAGTGACTTTGGTGAGACAAGTTTTGATGTATGGGAGGGTACCTCTTTCGTAAGAGTTTTTGAGAATTTATGATCATTAAGGGGTTTCAAATCCTTAGTGTCGGGATACCTTGTGATCTTCTTGATTTTCTTGGTTCTATTTTGGTTAATTCTTATCTCCCCCCTTAATTTCCCTACCACCTCCAAAGAGAGTTGCATGAAATCGCTTCCAATAACACACATATACTCTTCGAGTTGCCTAACTTTTTCTTCTTGATCGAGTATGAAATTCATCACAAGATCCTCGAATTCCTCTTGTCGAGATGGTCTGAGGATAGCTGATACAATAAGGTGGTTGCTGTTCGATTCCAAATACAATTTTTCGCTTCTTCCCATTTGTGATGATTTGCTTCCTTCCAAGATGTATCAACTTTACCTTCCATACCCCTAGTAACCTGTTCACAATGTCGGGTTTTCATAGTCCAAGGCCCCCTTCTCCCTGGGCGACATGGTCTTTTTCCCTCGATAGTGGCCCAAGAATTTATTTCCCACTTATTATCCCTAGCCCGGCCTCCGGCGGCATAAGTCCAAGGTACTGTATTTAGGGTTTGAGCCAAAAATGGGCGGTCATAAAATATTTGCACTTGAAGGAAAAGATCAATTCCATGGTGAGGGACTTTTCAGAATAAGTCCTTGAAACGAGTCCATGCTTTAGAAAGAGATTCTCCTTGATGTTTTTGGAACATCAAGATATCATTGCAGAGTTATGAAGTCCTTCCCGGTGGAAAGAATTAAGCAAGGAATCGGGTAGTAAGATCCTCCCATGTGGTGATGGATCTTGCTGGAAGACGTTCAAGCCAATTTCTAGCTTGACCGCGAAGGGAAAATTAAAATAAACACAAGCGCGTTCTTTCCCTATTTTCACCGTAAAGGTCAAGTGAGTCTAATAGTTTTAGGAAATCCTTGAGGTGTTGGTTTAGATCCTCGGACCGAAGTCTGTGGAATGAGCATCCGTTTTGCACCAACCGGATGGTGTCAGATCGAAGAGGTACCACGTTGTTCCCTACGGGGAGCTCGATGGTATTCATGTAGCCCTCGTGGCTAGGTTTGGAGTAGTCTCCTAGATGCGGATAGTGATTCTATCGTCTCCACGGTGGTTGACGAGAATGGGTTAAGAGACTAGATAAACACAAAGAAAAATAGACTACAATAAAGCTAATAAGCTTAAAATTAAAATCTTACTTAAAAGATTCAAGCAAGTAGAACTAAGTTAAACTATGATCAATACCTAACTATTCCCTGGCAGCGGCACCAAAAACTTGATGCGGTCATCGTAAGACTTCTACACGAAGTTTTACAAATCCCTAGGCAGAGTACCTAACCGTTGTAGTAGTAGCATAGGCAAGACTCGGCGGCTGTTATCGTTCTCTAGGAGAATAGGTTGGGAAGGCTTGATCACTGAGCTTGACAGAATTCAAAAGGGTTGATGGAAAGATTCTTTTGTTATTTATTATTTTTTATGAAAGCAGGTAAAATCATATATTGCAGAGGTGGTTGGTTTTAGCTATAAAACTGAATATTAACTAAGCTACTGGTGATAACAATATAATAAAAGACTGTGTTTATTTAATCATGTATTACTTCCAAGATTGCTTCTCCTAGTGTTGTTGCCCTATTGTCACATCTTGTGAATGATCTATGTAATTATTTCCTAAGTCCTTGAACGAATTACAAACAACCCGCCGTCTATTTAACATTCCATTAAGGCCACATACAAGAAGGCGTATGAAGACTATTACAAAGGCCCCTTAATTATTAGTATTAAATGCATTTGAAATATATTATGAATGGATAACCATATAATGGGCAAAGGTAGTAATGAAAACTGTTACCTGATTGGTATCCCTTTCTCACAATTATGTTTTTCTTAGACATATGCAACATCGATAACAGACAAAAGCCTGGTTTTCTTAGACTAATTATGCAATATCCATCACAAGAAGCAAACCCCACTAATAAGACTACATTATCTAGATTTCAAACAATCATAAATAAACACAATAAAGGTTAGCCAAGCATGTTAAAGATAAAGCAAGAACATATAAGAATCACACAACACGACATATTGAATGATTAAGATAGTCTTACTTGATTAAAACATGAATTGAAGGAAGTATAATAGGGTTTTGAGGCCCTAAAATCGTCCCTAACAGCTGCTAAACGAACTAGGGTTTGTCCCTTTCTTTTACTCTAAAGTAACACACTTAAAACCCTAAAATCAGATTTGTATTTATAGGAAAATCGCCACGACGAAGTCACGTTTTAATCGTGACGCCGTCGTGACAAGAATATTCTAGATATTGGGCTGGGTCATACAATCTGACACCGTCTTGAGATCATGTGACGCCGTCTTGGAAATCATTTTGACAGCGTCACGTGTAATCTGTGACACCGTCTCCAGCTTCTGAGGAGAAATTCTTGAGCAATGTTGGTGTAGGTCCGTAGTCTTGTCCGTTTCTTCTCCAAATGAGCCCAAGTCACGTGTATTTCTTCCAAATGCCTTCTAAATGCAAAATACCTAAAAAGGAATGATTAAGTACCTATTTTGGGCATAAACACGCGATTTAGGGGTTAAACGGCACCGAAAAAGTGTATAAAATGACACCTCATCAAATACCCCTACACTTGGGAATTACTTGTCCTCAAGCAAATGGGATTTTCTATCTAGACAATAATAATACGAGGGGTCATTTTACCTGCTCTTTAAAATTATTTTACAACACAACCTTCTAGACCTCGTAATTAACAGCACGGAAAGTATATACTAGCACCTCACATAAGTGTTTGGGATTCTCTCTTTCACTCGGGTGTATAATAAATTATAACAAAAGGGGGAAACGGAAAATCAACACTCACTACCTGTCATAGCATATAAATTACCATAGGCTTGGTAAAGGATCAAACCTCCACCGCTAGGCGTAAGCATTATTCATTACTATCTAAGAGGTCTTTTAAAGGGTTGTGGGGTGTAGGTGTAAGATAACATACAATGGAAACGGAAACGGATGGGATAAATTTGGGTGGCTTTGGGTGAATTTGGAGTGGAAGGGTTAGCTAATTATTTACACGAATACACGCTGGTTTGGTTGCTAAGCCAAGACTCAGACGAAGATATACAAACTCTACACAACTCTACATCAATCTCTTTTTTTTAATAACATAATACATCATAACATGGGGTTTATAACACGTACCCCTACACTTGAGCTTTTACATGCTCGATATTTACAATCTAACTAATGACCCGATTTGAGGTGGATCAAAATAACATGGAGATCATCTAACAAATATATGGGGGTATTGACTTAACTTTTCTTCCCCATTCTTCCGCGAAATAAATACTACCATGAATCCCAATCGTCCCAAAACAGTATTTACAAGGATAAGGACTTAGCAACCGTGTACTCAAATAATTAACTTGGGTTAAACACAATAATGTACTAAAAGTGAGTACATACAAGGTAGGCTAAGGCGATTTGGGTGTAACGATTGGTTTAAGGGTGACAATGCTCTTCATTAATAGTCCGGCTTAACCAGAAAATTATGAGAACCATGAAAAAGGATAGGCTCAGAGGGTTGTACTAGGGGTATCCTGCACTAAAAATGAGTGCATGGCAAGGGTGTGGGATAGTTATATGATCGGTGTGACCATCATAACAATTACAGGTTTAAAACATGGGTTAATCCTAATGCCTCTTATCAAGCAAATCCTAATACTTACTATGCGGTCTCGGGATGCATCACAAAAACAAGTTCTAGAATTTAATATACTACCGGTACACTCATATAATTTAATACCGATACCAATGCTCCAGAAAAGGCGACAAAGACCATACGTACACATCCGTAACGACGGAATAGACACATATGACTACATTCGAACCTTAACTCGAGAAAGCTTTAATTGAGAAAGCAAAGGTATATAAACTAACTTGGGGTATCAATATAGATACCCGAATTCCTAAAGATCTAAAGTCGAACCTCACATTTTTTGGGTGGAATTCTGAGGGTTTTTGTGCTAGTCATATACATTCCTATCCATGATACGCTATTAATACTTGTTTTTTCCCCGTCGTGTAGTGTCATAAAGTTTATTTTTAATTTTGGTCAAAAATTAACCTTTTTATGTTATGTTTCGATATATTACCCATCATTTTAAGGACATAAGAAAAAGGAAAATGAAGGAGATAGTTTTTCAAAGGCTTATTTTCCTTCGCCTCCCCTACACTTAAGTTTTGAAACATTGTCCCCCAATTTTCCTATAGGAAGTACCCTAAAAACGATATAGAAGGGAAAAGAAAACAATAAAAAGAGAGACTTAGTAACTCGCCCACTGGTTATGCTCAATAATAGAGAAGAAACATGCGATAACTAGTTAAATCATCATCCAAGAATCATCTAATGAAACAATCCTAAGATCTTCCAAGCTTCTTCTCATCAAATATAACATGTAATCAAAGACAAAGACAACTACACCAAGCATAAAATTAACGAGTGAATGATAAATACAACCTCATTAACTAAGTTTTAGACTCTATGAAAGCAGTAAAGCTAGGATGAGAGTAATGTTATAATTATAGGTTTTTTCAGATTTACAAAAGAATTACATATTTTAGATGTTACACAAGTTATATTTTCAAAAAAACTTAAAAATTTCAAATTTTCTAGTAATTGGCCTCATGACGCCGTCAGGAATATCCTGACGTCATCACAGAGGTCGAGCTGACGGAATCACGTACAATCTGTGACGCCGTCTCCACACTCTGTGAAATTTTACTTTTTGTTTTTGATGAAAAATTTCTTGTATACAATCTTCTAAGTTATTTCCTGTACCAAATACTACATAAAACTTGAGACTTGACAATACAATCATATGACTCAAAACAAATACACAAGACACACAAGACACACAAAACACACAAAACACACCTAATATGCATGAAATAAAAGATTGGGTTGCCTCCCAATAAGCACTTATTTTTTGTTCAAATCACGATCCAGACTCTAACGCTTATTTTGATTGCTAAAAGTGTCTCAGCCATACACATGAGTTTAAGTTGTGGGTTGATTAGTATCGATACCCACACCATTTTGATAGAAGTATGTCACATAGGGTAGAGGTGGTGTATGAATGGTCAAAGGTTTTACTACCTTCATCCTAAAGTTAACGAATCCTTTCGTTTGATGGGTAGATCTGAAGTTGGAGAAAAATTATGACAAATAATCAGGGTTATGTCATTCTCATAGAGATTATGCTCCAATGATTCTTTATACATTACAGTTCCTATTATCTTTATCTCTACTTCATCTTCATCTTCATACTCAAGCTTATTTTCCTTAAATGAATGAAGTATTGGCATCTTGAGGTTGGAATTTAGGTGTTAGTGAGGGGTTCTATAGATAGTGGGTTTAATATTAGAAATCATCGAGACCCTATGCACCATGGTAGGCTTGAGTGTTTCGGGGGTTATGGTAGGGATGTAAGGAGGAAATCTAGTGATCTTATTGATTTTTATCTTGTCCTTTAATTTTTCCATAACTACGAGGGACAATTTCATGAATTCGCCAAAAATGATATTCATGTATTATTCGAGTTGACATAATTTCTCCTCTTGATCACGTATGAAACTTAAAATTATTCGTTCGAGTTGTTTTTGGTGGATAGGTCAAGAGTAATCTCCTAAGGTACAGGGTCGGTTTGAATTTTTGACTCCCGTGATGGTCAACGGAAGAGTAGGTTGGTTACGAACAAAAGGAACAAAGAAGATATAGACTAAAAGAAAGCTAATTGACAAGAAATTAAAATCTCACTTGAAAGGATTCAAGCAAGTAGAACTAAGCTAAACTATGATCAAAACCTAACTATTCCCCGGCTACGGCGAACTTGATGTGTTTGTCATAAAGGACTTTTACAAGAAGTTTTACAACTCCCTAGGCAGAGTACCTAACCATTGTAGTAGTAGTATAGGCAAGACTCGAGGGTTGTTATCGTTGTCTAGGGGAATAGGTTAGGAAGGCTTGATCATGGCCAAACATAATTCTAGGGGTTGAGAGAAGATTATTTTTGTGTTTTTATATTTAAAGAAAGCAGGTAAATCTATGGTTTGAGAAGTTGGTTTAGTTTTAGCTATTAAACTAAATAATAAACTACGCTAATGGTGATAACAATATAATAAAAAGATTGTATTCATTTAATCATGTATTACTACCTAGATTGCTTCTCCTAGTGTTGTTGCTTTGTCACACTTGTGATGATCTATGTAATTATTTCCTAAGTCATAAACAGATTACACAAACCTTCCGTCTACTTAATATTCTATTAGGACAACGCACAAGTAAGGTAGTATGAAGACTATTACAAGGCCCCTAAGAGTACATTAAATGCATTTGAAATATATTAATAGTGGATCAACCATATAAGGGGCAAGGTAGTATGAAGACTGTTACCCGATGGTATCCTTTCTACACAATCATGTTTTCCTAGATATATCAACAACGATATAGACAAAAACTAGTTTTCTAAGACCTAACATGCATATTCATCACAAGAAGCAACACCACTAAAATCTACATCCTAAGTTTCATACAATCATAAATAAACATAATAAAAGGTTTAGCCAAGCATGTTAAAGATAAAGTAAGAACAGATAAGAATCACACAACAAGACATATTGAATGATTATGATAGTCTTACTTGATTAAAATATGAATTGAAGGAAGTACAATAGGGTTTTAAGGCCCTAAAAAATCGTCCTAACAACTCTAAACGAACTAGGGTTCGTCCCTTTCTTTTACTCTAAAGTTACACACTTAAAACCCTAAAAACGGATTTGTATATATAGGAAAATCGTTGTGACGGCGTCGCATTTTAATCGTGACGCCGTCACGAATAGAATATTCTAGATAATGGGTTGGGTCGTACGTTTTAACGCCGTCTAGAGATCTTGTGACGCCATCTTGAGATGAGTTGTGACGGCGTCACGTGTAATCTGTGACGCCGTCTCCAGCTTTTAAGTAGAAATTCTTGAGAGATATTGGTGTAGGTCTGTAGTCTTGTCCGTTTCTTCTCTAAATGAGCTCAAGTTACGTGTATTTCCTCCAAATGCTGAATACCTGAAAAGGAACAATTAAGTACCTATTTTGGGCATAAATGCACGATTTAGGGGGTTAAACGACCCGAAAAAGTGTATAAAATAACACCTCATCAAAATATAGTTTTGATTAGATTCCTTTACAATATTCCTTTGGAATCAAATGTTTTGTCAACAATCCTTCCTTCATGGATAGGTCGACAATGTAGTTTTAGATATTGAGATTTTTGAGAAGAGTTAATGTGATTAGGAAGGTAAGAGTTTGTTGAGAGTTTTTGTCTATTTAAGTTCTTCTTGAGACATTCCTTTTACCTAACCACAATAATATGAAAATTTTAGTATATATAATTGTTAATTTGAAATTTTCTTTAGACAAGTGCCTAGTGTGTGCCTATATGTAACAAATGTGGAGTTGCGGTTAACTCGACTCTAAAAATAAAACCTAAGAGTTAAACCAAACGCTCCTTAATTTAATTTTGCTCATCCAAACATGTCAAAAAATACATATAAATTATGTATCTCGAATTTTGTTTATGAGATCATAATGCATGTATGCAAAAATGTTTTTAGGATGTATTAACAATGCATAAAAACATTTTTATGGTGTTCCTAACGTGAGTGATTTTGAAGTAAAATTAGGGTTTTGCGCAAAAACAATTTTTGCCAAACACACTTCAATCTCTCAAATTCTATGTCTACGGGAAGCATATTAGTTATACACTATGTTATTGTAGTCCTAATTGTACACAAACACAAGAAAAATAAAAATCCCAATGTTGAATTTTTGTTCAATATGAGCCCTAGACATAAATTGGAATGAAAATAGATGAAATGACTTACAATTGATGATCTTTATGATGTTAGAATTGATTGTTAGTGTTGATTTGATCTTCAATTAGTGTTTTAGTGGTTGATTTTAAGGTTTGGTGGTTTTTGGTTCATGGTTCGTCAATGGCTGAAGAGAGGGGGTGTGTTTTTGTGTTTTATAAAAATGAGGGTGACAGACTTTTGGTCTCGTCTGGTGGCGGTCCTATATCGATATGAGGACACCGCCACAGATTGTGTCATGCCATTTGTGCATCAATGACATGGCCATGGTACCTCCATGACTAGATACAAATAGCTCGGGCAAAGATATAGGCAAAAGATAACAATGATTAAGTTTCAAATAATTCAAATATGGAAACGAATCTAGTAGCATATTCCGAACAAGAACTAACAGATTCATAGAAACGAATATTGAATCAAACAGATTGTCAACATCAAACGAGTCATGATTACGGGTAGCAAATCAAAAGAATATCAAACGAATATCAATTAGATCAAGTAGCCAAACAAATGAGAATGAACTGACATTATAAAAGAAGAACCGAAATATCTGTACCTTAACACTATGCACTCGAAGATAAATAACCAAAAGCAAGACATCACATCACCTTCACCGAATCTCTACAAGAACATGATTACACATTTATTACATATCAATTTTTTTGTATTTTAATACATTTGATCTTACATAAATAAAGTTTTCTTGATCTAATTAAGATACTAAAAATTTCTGATTTTTGACTACTTATTCAAGGTAAGTTTCCATACATAAATGACCCATAAAAACATCTTCTAAAATTACACCAAAAATTACAGAGGTTCCTACATATGTCTAATACACCCATGATCACTGTTTTAATTTATTTCCATGTTTAAGTATCCCTTTGACCCTTGTTACCCAAAACTGATCCCGAATTTGATCTGACAGAACCTTCGAAAAGTTCACGTGTAAAAACCCAACTTAAACAATTCAGAAAATTCTGAAAAAATCATGGATGTAGCACATATCATGAGGATTTACCAAATCAAGTTTTAAAGTCTAACTCCTTACGATTTGAGAATTAAAAATCAAATACTACAACTGAAATTTTCGGCCAGAATCTGCAGTTTTGACACTTAATCTTATAAAATCTAAAAATCGACCTTCCCGACCTCCAATTGACATGAGGCTGGATTTTCCAGAAACTAGACTCTTTGAATTTAACTTTAGGCTCAAGAATCATGTTAAAACCAATTTTTATCATCAAGATATACCCCGTTGAACATGACCTAAAATTCTGTAACAGAAAGTTATTATACCGCACTCACTTGACAGATATAGATACGATGCATCTGTGAAGAGCACTCTCACACATCAAAACAACCCTGACGTCATGTTAGCTAGCAGCAGAGTAGCGTAATAGAATAGACAGGGTAAAAACACATTTAATGATGATCTCATAGGGTTTCATAACATGTAATTTAACCATTTTAATTAGATTAAACCCTAGAGAAATTGACAAGAACATAAACACATTATTTCTTACAATCTTTTAGGTTTTTATGAAAACTTTTGCATATGTAATCATGGTGACAACAAGAATAAAACAAAATCAAGAATTACCTATGGAATGAGGGAGGAGTACAAGATCAAACACCAAGAACCCAAGAATACACCAAAGAATGAAGATCAATACCACACCAAGAAAGCCAAAACTTCAAGGATTACCCAAAACAACCTAACCTTCTTCTTGCTCGAAACTTCTATGGAGGAATACACAAAATTATGGAGAGAACAATATTAGAGAATGATGGAGTAGATAAGAGAAGGGCCGGTAATAAAGGAGAAGGAGGGTGGACAAAATCTTTTTATTGTTTTAGAAGATTATCAAATATTTGCTTAAACCTTTTTACACTTCATTTCTAAAATAAGTTTAGCTTTAAAAATAAAAGATTTTCTTGTAAAATCACCCCTAAGGGCCGGTCTAAATGAAGGAGGAGGGGACAAAATAATTTTTTTTTTTCCCTTTTTGAAGATTACACAAAATACTTGCTAAAACCTTTTAATACTTATCCCTTAAAATAGGTTTTTTTACTAACAAATAAAGTAAATATTACAAAATAATCAAAATTACAAAAATATTTTTTTAATATGAGACCCAGCCATAAATATAATGTAACATATATAATTATATTTATATATATTTTAAAACAAAATACCTTATGTTATATCTTTATAATTTCCTAAAATTATAACCTAAGGTTTTATATACAAAACTATAAAGAAAACATTAGGTTAAATTCAAAATTACCCTATGAAATGAAATTCTAATTTGGGTTATTACAACTCTTCCCCTCTAAAAGAAATTTCCGTCTCAAATAATTGAAACAAAATTGAAATAGGTAGATAAATTCAGGGTTATTTAGATTACCAATGATGACACGATTAGTATGACAAACGATAGAGGCGCGATGAACAGTCAACCAATTCATACCAAGAATAAAATCAAAATCACTCAGTTCTAAGAGAAGTTGGGTATGGTACAAGATTATAAAACAAAATCTTATCATCAAAACGAAGCGGGCAGTTCGGATATTCGTGGTCAGACTTTTCATAGGCGTAGATATCGATTAGGTATAATTATGTTGCGTAGGGAAGATGCTAAGGTGTTTAGTAAATGAAACAGAAACTGCAAAATGTGTTGTACTCGTATCAAATAAGACAAAAACAACACGACCATTCAAGAAGAGAGTTCCCGAAACGGTACCTGAAGAGTTAGCCACCTGATCCTTGGTCGAAGAAAATACTCGCCCCTTAGTAGCAGGTAATCAACGAATGAAACAGCGAAGATAATTTAAAGTTAAGATCAAAATACGAAAGGAATCGATCATATCAAAAGGAAGCCTAATGTCTACCCAATCCCCACAGGTCATAACCTAGGTTCTACAGGGCTCAACCTGGCTCTGATACCATAATTGTAACACCCCGCTCCGATAAAGAGACAAAACATCACATTATGGTGTCAAATCAGAACATATATAAAATCAAGCGGAAGACTTTATTAATCAAAAACCAAGTCTAAGAATAAAATGACTTCAACAATATTAATTCCAACAAGAGTCAAATGAAATAAATCTCAAAAGGAAATGTCTTAAAAATAAATTCAAAATAAAAAGGTCCCTTCTAAAGGGTGGGTCCGCTAAAAGCTCCTACTCATCACACTCAAATCCCAAAGCTTCCTGCTTAGTACCTTGCCAGGCAGGAAAAAGAAAATGCGGCTGAGCTAACGCTCAGTGAACAGATATAATAATAATAATGGTAATAAAACAAAGGAATGAACGAAACGGATCACGAGAACCTGCCAAACAAATGCCAAACGATATATATAGAACAATGAATAGGATAAGAGTAATCAAAGGAATTCCCACGAGCCTAAACAAATGTCTAAACATGATACATGAATAGACCCTAAATAAATAATCAGATAGTCATAATCAAATGTACACAGGCAAGCTCCTCCTGTGTACGAAATGTGATATGGGGTGTACTGCACACACACAACTATTCACCTAAACTGAACGGAACAAAGTACCTAGGATGCATCCATACGCTCCCTGCAAAACAAAGATATATCCATATACACAAGCACTATGTGCGAGTGGTAACAAACATAATATAATCAACATCAAATAAGATGCTCACTACAAAAGGGAACGTCCGTGGACGTATCACACCGCCACAGATATGTCATGCCATTGTGCATCAATGACATGATCATGGTACCTCCATGACTAGATACAAATAACTCGGGCAAAGAGATAGGCAAAACATAACAATGATCAAGTTTTAAATAATCAAAATATGGAAACGAATCTAGTAGCATATTCCGAACAAGAACCAACAGATTCATACAAACGAATATCGAATCAAACGGATTGTCAACATCAAACGAGTCATGATTACGGGTAGCAAATCAAAGGAATATCAAACGAATATCAATTAGATCAAGTAGCCAAACAAATGAGAATGAAGTGTCCTTAGTAAAAGAACGAAATATCTGTACCTTAACGAATAAGCAATCAGAGAGAAATGAACACAAAAGCAAGAGATCACAACACCTTCACCGAATCTACAAGAACCATGATTACCATATATTACATATCTTTTTTTAGTAGTTTTACATTTGATCTTACCATAAATAAAGTTTGCTTGACCTAATTAATGTTTTCAAAATTATAGAATTTGACTACTTTTATATTCAAAGGTAAGTTTCCATACATAAAATACCTATAAAAACATCTTTTAAAATTACACCAAACATACAGAGTTCCTACAATTCTAATACACCCTATCGATCATTGGTTTAGTTTATTTCCATGTTTAAGTATCCCTTTGACCCTTGTTACCCAAAATTAACCCGAATTTGATCTAACAGAACCTTCGAAAAGTTCATGCATAAAAACCCAACTTAAACAATTTCGGAAAAATTCTAAAAGAAATCATGATGAAGCACATATCATGAAGTATTTACCAAATACAGCTTATTTAAGTCTAACTCCTTACGGTTTGAGAATACAAATCAAACACTAAAAACTGAAATTTTCACCCAACCTGCAGTTATGACACCTAATCTTAATATAAAATCTAAAATTTCGAACCTTCCCGGCCTCCAATTGACATGAGGCCAGATTTTCCAGAAACTAGACTCTTTGAATTTAACTTTAGGCTCAATAATGCATAGTATAAAAAAATAGCAATTTTTATCATCAAGATATCCCACCCTTGAACATAACCAAAAATTCTGTCCAAAATTATTAACCATGAAAACCCTAATAACACCCATCAAACCAACCCTAAAACGGTTTCAAATCTTGTATGTTTTATAATAACACATTAAATGATCATCTTAGGTTTCATAACATTAATGTAACCATTTTACTTAGATTAAACCCTAGATGAATTAACAGAGAACGTAAACCATCATTATTTCTACAATCTTTTGTGTTTTTTAATGAAAACTTTTGCATATGTAATCATGGTGACAACAATAATAAACAAAATCAAGAATACCTATGGCATAGAGGAGTACCCATAATCAAAACAACCAAAGAACCGAAGAATACAAAACCAAAGAATGAAGATCAATGCCACAATACCAAGACCATCCAAAACTTCAAGGATACCCAAAACTACCTAAACCTTCGTTCGTTTCTCGAACTTCTATATGGAGAATACACAAAATTATGAGAGAAAAATTTTTAGAGAATGAAGGGAGAGGGGGCCAGGTTATAAAGTGTAGGAGGAGGGAACAAAATCATTTTAATTGATTTATGAGATTACCAAATATTTTGCTTAAAACCTTTTTACACTTCATTCTTAAAATAAGTTTAGCTTAAAATAAAAGATTTTCTTGTAAAATCACCCCTAAGGGCGGTCTATCATGAAGTAGGAGGGGGACAAAAATATTTTCCCTTTTTGAAGATTTACAAAAATACTTGCCTAAAACCCATTCTAAAACTTATCCCTTAAAAAGGTAGTTAATAAAAAGAAAGTAAATATACAAAATAAACACAAATTACAAATATATTTATTAAATATAGGGCCGGCCATATAATGTACAATATATAATTTTATATATATGTTTTTTAAAACAAAAACCTTATGTTATATCTTTGATAATTCACCAAAATGATAATCTAAAAGAGGTCCTTTTAAAGGGTTGGGGGTGTGAGGTGATAGATAACATACAATGAAAACGGAAACCGGATTGAGATACATTTGGGCGGCTTTCGAAGTGTGAATTTAGAGTGGAAGGGTTTAGCTAATTATTTGCACGAATACACGCTGTCTGGTTGCAAAGCCCAGCACACGATACGAAGATATACAAACTCTACATCAATCTCTTTCATTTTCTTTTCTATTTTTTTAATAACATAATACATCATAACTTAGGGTTTATTACACTGTACCCCTAACACTTGATCTTTTACATACACTGATATATTTCAATCTAACAAATAGACCTCAATTTTAGGTGGATCAAAATAACCTGGAGTATCCTCTAACAAACATATGGGTGTAATTTACTTAACTTTTCTTTCCCCATTCTTTCCGTGAAATAAATACTACGATGAAACCGCCAATCGACCAAAACTGTAGTTTACAATGATAAGACTAGCAACCGTGTCCTCAAATAATTAATTATGGTTAAAACAATAATGTACTAAAAGTTAGTACATACAAGGTAGGCTAAGGCAATTTGGGTGTAACAATTGGTTCATGGGTTAACAATGCTCTTAATTAATAGTCTGGCTTAACCAAAAAATTATGAGAACCATGAAAAAGACATGGCTCGGATGGTTTGTCCTATGGGTATCGTACACTAAAGATGATGCATGGCAAAGGGTTGTGGGATAAGTTTTATAAGATCGGTTAGACCATAAGAACAATTACAAAGTTTAAACATGGTTTAATTCTAAAGCCTCTTATCAGCAAATCCTAATACTTACGAAGGAGGTCTCGGGATGCATCAAAAAAACAGTTTCTAGAATTTAATATACTTTCGGTACACTCATAAAATTTAAACCGGTCCTCAATGCTCTCAAAAAGGCACAAAACCACATATACACAACCTGTAACGACTGGAATAGATACACATGATTGCTCACGCGATCCTTAACTCGAGAAGCTAAAGGTATAACTATCTTGGTATCAATAATGATACCCTAATTCCTATAGAATCTACAATGTGAACCTCAACATTCTTGTGGTGGAATTCTGAGGGTTTTTTTGGTAGGCAATACAATCAAACACATGAGACCTATTATACCTGGTATGTGTCATAACAAAATTTTGGGTCCAATACCTTTTATGCTATGTTTACGATATCTACCCATCATTATTTGAAGGAACAAGCAAATGACAAACATGAAAAATAGGTTTCTAAGGATTATTTTCCCCTACACTTAAGTTAACCATGACCCCAAATTTCTAATAGAAGTACCCATAAGAATGAATTAAAGGAAAAGAAAACAAGTAAAAAAAGAAACAATTACTGATCCCCTAGTTTTTGCTCAATAATTGAGAAGAAACATGCGATAACTTGGTAAAGTACATCCTCCAAGTAATCATCCAATGAAATTTCCTAATAACTATCAAGCTTCCTTACTCATCAAATAAAACTTGTAATCAAGACAAAGACCAACTACCCCAAGCATAAAATTGTCGTTAACCAATAAACATGTGAAATTAGGTTGACTCTAATAACTGTAGTAAAGATAGGATGAGAGAATTGTTAAACTTAATGGTTTTGCAGGTTTTATCGAAGATCTATAAAACGTTCTTAAGTGTTATACAAGTGTTAAATTTCCTAAAATACCTTACTAAAATTTTCGAGTTTTCCTGTAACTGGGCGTTTGACGCTGTTAGGAATATCCTGACCACGTCACAGGTGTCGTGGTGACGGCGTCACGTGTAAATTGTGACGCCGTCTCCACACTCTGTGAAAACTAATTTTTCATTTTTGATGAAAAATTCCCTACACTATTCTTATAGGTTATTTTCCTGTAAAAAATGCTGCATAGCAACCTGAGAATTAACAGTTCAATCATGTGACTCAAAACTGACGCGGATTAATCTAAACAATTTATTTTAAATATTTGAATTTGGTTTTAAAACCATAATATTTCCCTACACTTATTTTGTTGCAAAATACATTTGAATGCAAATAAGACGAAGTTTTTCAACAAACAAAGCATGATTACAAACTAATTCAAACATAATAAAACAAACAATAAAGAATTAAAACACACAAGAAACTCCTAATTGCGGGAAAGGTAAATATTTGGTTGCCTCCCAAAAAGCGCTTTTCTTTATTTACAAGTCTTGTAGCTAGACTCGAAGTCACATGTCCTTACGATGAATTATTTTTCATCTCCTTCACATCCAATCCAGTCAACATCCATCTGGTCCAAGCTCTAAGCAGTTCTTGTCTTCTTCGTACCATGAATGTGAGACTGAGTATTTGTGTGCTCCTTCTTCTAAAGTTCGACAGTAAGTATTGTACTGTTCTATCTTATGGGGCATCTTATAGGCAACTTCATCGGTCCCCTGTTATGAATCTTAACAACCCTATCGGTGGTCGTGAGTCAAAAAAAAAAAAAAAAAAAAACAAAAAAGAAAAAAAATAAAAAAGTAAAAAAAAAAAGACAATTATTTTTTTTTAGAATATTTTTTTTTATTTTTTTTTTTTTTTTTTTTTTTATTTTTTTTTTTTTTTTTTTTTTTTAATATAAATAAAAATGTTTTTTTTAAAAATAATTTTTGAAACTCTACGACCACCCGAAGGTGTTGTAAGATTCACAAACAGGACCGATGCAGTTGCCTATAAGATGCCCCATATGATAGAACAGTACAACTACTGTCGGACTTAGAAAAAGAGCACACAAAATCAGTCTACCTTAGGAACGAAGAAGACAAGAATGCTTAGAGCTTGGACCCGAATATGTGACTGGAATGGATGATGAAGGAGAAGTCACGTAAGGACGTGTGACTTCGAGTCTAGCTACAAGACTTGTAAATAAAGAAAAGCGCTTTTGGCAGGCAACCTAATATTTACCTTTCCCGCAATTAGGAGTGTCCATGTGTGTTTTTCATTCTTTATTGTTACAGTTTTTATTATGTTTGAATTATTTTACAATCATGCTTTGTTTGTTCGTAACTTCGTCTTATTTGCATTCAAATGTATTTTGCAACAAAATAAGTGTAGGGGAAATATCTGGTTTTTAAAACCAAATTCAAATATTTAAAATAAATTGTTTAGATTAATCCGCGTCAGTTTTGAGTCACATGATTGAACTGTTAATTCTCAGGTTGCTATGCAGCATTTTTTACAGGAAAATAACCTATAAGAATAAGTGTAGGAAATTTTTCATCAAAAAAAAAATGGAAAAATTATTTTCACAGAGTGTGGAGACGGCGTCACAATTTACACGTGACGCCGTCACCACGACACCTGTGACGTGGTCAGGATATTCCTAACAGCGTCAAACGCCCAGTTACAGGAAAACTCGAAAATTTTAAGTATTTTAGAAAATAAAACTTGTATAACACTTAAGAAAGTTATAGATCTTCTATAAACCTGCAAAACCATAAGTTTAACAATTCTCTCATCCTATCTTTACTACTTTATAGATTCAACCCTAATTTCACACTGTATATTATTATATCGCACATTTTATGCTTGGTGTAGTTGTCTTTGTCTTTGATTACAGGTTATATTTGATGAAGGACGCTTGAAAGTTCTTAGGAAGTTTCATTGGATGATTCTTGGAGGATGATTTAACCAGTTATCGCATGTTTCTTCTCCATTATTGAGCAAACCAGGGGAGTACTAGTTTCTTTTACTTGTTTTCTTTTCCCTTTAATTCGTTTTTACGGGTACTTCTATAGAACATTGGGGACAATGTTCAACTTAAGTGTAGGGGGAAAATAAGCCTTAGAAACTATTCTTTCATTTCATTTGCTTGTTCCTTAAAATGATGGGTAATATATCGAAACATAGCATAAAAAGGTAATTTTGACCAAATTTTTTTTATGACACATACCGAGTATTAATAGCGTCTCATGGATAGGAATGTATATGCCTAGCAAAAAAACCCTCAGAATTCCACCACAAAAATGTAGGTTCAACCCCTTTAATATCAAAGGAATGGGTATCTATTATTGATACCCAAGATAGTTTATACCTTTAGCTTTCTCGATTAAGTATGAAGCAAATGCATGTGTATCTATTTCCGTCGTACGATTGTTATATGTCTGTTTTGTCGCCTTTTTTGAGAGCATTCGAGACCGTTTTATGATTAATATGAGTGTACAGATAGTATATTAAATTCTAGAACTTGTTATTGTGATGCATCCCGAGACCGCATAGTAAGTTATAGGAATTCTTATAAGAGGCATTAAATTAACCCATGTTTTAAACTTTGTAAATTCTTATGGTCACACCGATCATATAACTATCCCACACCCTTGCCATGCACTCATCTTTAGTGTAAGATACCCCTAGTACAACCATCCGAGCCTATCCTTTTTCATGGTTCTCGTAACTTTTTGGTTAAGCCGGACTATTAATGAAGAGCATTGTTAACCCTTAAACAAATCGTTACAGCACCAAATTGCCTTAGCCACCTTGTATGTACTCATTATTATTTCGTATGACATTTGTTTAGCAGATTCTCGGGATCCGTTTCGTTCAAACCTTCATTTTATTTCTGCTATTATTATATCTGTTCACTGAGCGTTAGCTCAGCCGCGTTTTCTTTTTCTGCGGCAGGTACAAAGCAAGAAGCTGGGATATGAGTGTTGAGAGTAGGAGCTTTTAGAGGACCCACCCTTAGAAGAGCCCTTTTTGATTTGGGATTTGTGATTTAAGACCTTTCCTTTTGAAGATTTCTTTCATTTGACTTTGTTTAAATTTAATACTGTTGGAAGTCATTTTATTTTATTTCCGCTTGCGTTTATATGTTCTGATATGACACCATAACGTGACTCCTGATCTCTTTATTGGAGCGGGGTGTTACAATTATGGTATCAGAGCTGCCAGGTTGAGCCCTGTAGAACCTAGTTTACGACCTGTGAGGATTGGGTAGACGTTATGTTTCCTTTTGATATGATCGCTTCCTTTCGTATTTTGATCTTAACTCTAAATTGTCTTCGCTGTTTCATTTGTTGATTACTAAGATGGCCGGCACATGTCAATCTACCTCTGAATTTTTGGGTCCTGGTTTTTAGGCGGCTAACTCTTCAGGTACCGTTTCGGGAACTCTCTTCTTGAATGGTCGTGCTGTTTTGTCTTATTTGATACGGGTGCAACACATTCTGTGGTTTCTGTTTCATTTTCTAAACACCTTAGCATCTTCCTTACACTACTTAATTATACATTATCGTTATCTACGCCTAGGAAAAGTCTGACCACGAATATCAGAACTGTTCGCTTCGTTTTGATGATAAGATTCGTTCTGCCAATTTGTTTCCTCTAGGTATGAATGATTTTGATATAGTTCTGGGCATGGATTGGTTGACTGTTCATCGCACCCCTATCGTTTGTCATACCAATCGTGTCATCCTTGATAATCCGAATAACCTTGAATTCATTTACCTATTTCAATTTTGAGGATGAAATTTTCTTTTTAGAGGGGAAGAGTTGTAAAACCCAAAATTTGAATTTCGTTTCATATTAAGAATTTTGAATATAACCTAAAGTTTATTAATAAGTATTTAAAAATAAAACCTTAGGTTATAATTTTGGGAAATTATAAGATATAACATAAGGTATTTTGTTTAAAAAAATATATAAATTCCTAATTTAATTATAAAATTCCCCCCCCCTAAATAATAATAAGATATTTTTGATTTTTGGTTATTTAGGTTTATTTACTTTCCTTTTGTGTTTAAAACCTATTTAAAGTATTAAGAGTAAAAAGGTTTTAGTAAATATTTGTGTAAGCTTCAAAATGGAAAAAAATATATTTGTTCTCCCCTCCTCTTTGAGTTATAACCGGCCTATATGGTGTATTAACACACCATATCTTTTATTTTGTTAAGCAAAACATATTTTAGGAATGAAGTGTGAATAATGTGTAATCTTTTTAAAGTTATAAAAGATTTTGTCCCCCTCCTCTCTACCCATATAAAATCCGGTCCCCTCCTCCCCCATTCTTCATATTCTCTCAAAAATTTCACTCTCAAAAATCTTGTGTAATCATCTCTAGAATTTGCAAGAAGAAGTTGGTGATTCGGGTAGAATTTTCAAGCCTTGGTGTTCTTAGTGTGATCCTTGATCCTTGATTGTTGGTGTTTGTTCTTGTTCTTGTCTTCATCTTGGTCTCCATATGTAATTCTTGATTTTGTTTCATTCTTGTTGTCACCATGATTACATATGCAAAAGTTTTCATAAAAACCTAAAAGATTGTAAGAAATAATGTGTTTATGTTCTTGTCAATTTCTCTAGGGTTTAATATAACACCCCGTGTTTTCAGGTCATGTTACGACTCCAAGTGCCCCATTATTTATTTATTTATTTGTTTGAGACTTTTACGCGTATGTCATTCTCATCCTTTCATCACCACTTAGGGTTAAAGTATGATAAGTAAACAAAGACGTGTTCTACATTTCTTCCTTTATCTTCAAATAATGCATAACTACTTAAGCTATAAATCTAACAAAAAAAATTAATTAATATACTTTCCTATAAATTAAATAAAAATATTGTGTACATAATTTTTATCTTCGCAAATCTGTAAATATACAAATCCCCCTACTACTATAACTTTAATATCACTTTGATAAAAGCCCACCATCCTTTCTATAAAACCCAAACAACACACGTGTTAAATCAATGAGATATACACAAGATTTCATGAGCCCCTTTTTATCTCTAAAACCCACGCATACTTGTGATATGTAGCTGCTATTTTTTTTGGTTTTACCTCCACGTTTCCAACACTAGGTGCCTTTTAAACACTGTACATTGACTTTGGCAAAACCCAAAAATACTTTGCCATATTAGGGTTGACAAGAAAACGTAACCCACAAAGGAGATACCGATGCTATACATGTTATTCTAGTATTAAAGGCACCCTTACCCATTTCTTGTTAAAAAAAAAATCAGTTAGAGAAACTCCACAATATCATATACATAATCCTACACCATACTCCATTGTTCTTGTTCTCCTTGTCCTCCTACATTTGTTTCGGCTCATATGCAACACCCAACCATACCACTTCATTCATATTCTTCATAAACCCTAATAACTCCAAGAAACCCTAATCAGGTTTCTTTGGGGTTCGTTTCTCTTGCGAGCCAACCACACCAAGACAAGCGAGCAGCGAGCGTGTTTGGGTCATAAGAGGTACAAGTGGCCACGGTTAATATTGGTTTGGGTGTCGAGTTGTATTCGTGAGGGGTAAAGAGTTTAGTCACTCGTTGAGGCAAGCCTCCTATACATTCGTCCTAGAGCATTGTGAGCTATCCTCCCTTGTTAATTATCCTTTATATATGCAATTCGCATGTCATAGTTGTGTGCTTAAAAATCTGTTAAAAACAAAACCTATTTTGTTTATCTTCTGATGTACACGAACAAAACAGTAGCAATCTATAAAACTTGTTAAGTGTCTAATAACTTTGGCCATGGTTATACAAGGGTAACAGGTTTAGAAGGTCAGCCATTTGTGGCTTGGACTCGTTAGTCAGATAAAAGAAAACATACCCCTTCCTTTTAGTTCCTGGTGTAAAGCGACTAAACATGAAAAATTCATAAAACTTGCGAAGTAACTAATGAAACATGGACATAGTTGCGAGAGTGTTAGGTTTAGAATACTCATACGTTGTGGCTAGGGCTCGCTATTTGGTTAGAAACAAAACTGCATATGCTACGTCATATTGTTGTAAACATAGCCCATGCGTGTAGTAACTTTAAGCACATTGCTCGACCCCTAAACATGAAGCATATGAAACGACTTAATTATTTTCAAAAATAGGACATATGACCAGTGTTTTGCCCCTGAAACCATTTGTTTTCGTCAAGAGAATAAAAAGTTATAAGGTCTCAAAGTCAGCGTGTAAGACTGTCATTGATGCCCTTTTTATAAAACGGCCAACGAGCCAGTTTTACTCTGTGATTTGCCACACATTTGCCTAATGTCAACTCGAACTAAAAGCTATTACTTAAAGCCTGATGTACTACCTTTAAGCTAGGACAAACGTCACCCTTTTTCGTGTGGTATTCTGATCGCAATTTGAGACCAAAGTATTGACTCCACACCCGGCGCATGCTGATATTGAAATCAGCGCATGCTGATGGTAAAACACGACACACGCACACTTTAGCCTCACTTTCGAACCTGCTAACGACCCCGTCATGCAAAAGTTTCAAAAGACGAATCTAAGCCAGAAGTCCATAGATTACTAAAATATTTTTGTTTCGCCCTAGTCTTAAGCATCGAGGTCGTAACTTGAGCCCAAAACACTGACCACGAAATGATTCATGCTGAACTCATCACTTATTTTTTTCTAAGTATAAATATGCCCTTGCGACCCACGTATGTTTAGCCTTGTTTTTAACACGTTAAACGACCGTTTTAGATAAAACATACTTAACGAAAGTTATAGACTACCCAGTTGAGATTTCAAGTATATTTTTACTTTCCAATTTCGTCAACAAACGAACCTATAATTTAATTGTAAAACTCTAAGACTTCTCTTATTAAAACTTGACCATGTATAAGCTTAACTCAAAAAGTAAACGTCAATGTTTCGTCTAATTAATTAACATACTTAGAGATTAAACCGAGGGCTGATCAAAACTAACATTTTAAGGTATGAATGACCTAGTTCCTTAAAAGTCTGAAGTCGTAAATTGTGTACTTATATTTTAGTCGCGTTGACCCAATAAAGTTGACTATTTTAAAAACAAGAAATTGTTTCCAAACGTCATCATTTTAAATAAAGTTCAAGCACACACTAGGGACAAGATTGCAAGTATTTATATTATTATTTTTCCGTTTAGTGAATATGTATTATTTATTCATAGGTTGCGGATAAAGTCTTTTGCATCGTTTTTCGTGCCACTACCTTGCTTCTACGTTATCATTACTTGAGGTGAGTTTATAGTCCCCATCTTACACTTTTCAATCATTTATCAAATCTAGGGGATGAGATCATGTTGTTTTACAAAATGAATGCAAGTACTTTTAAATTCAAATATTACGAGTTTGCCTAAGTAGCTATAACCCACTATGCCCGTCATCATGAACTGTTAATTGCATATATGTAATTGTTAATTGCATTATGTGAGCGCGAATGTTATGAATAGATCTATTGGGAATTAACATCCCCGTTCGGGTGATCAAATATCATCGGTAACGAACGCATACCATGTCGGATTTATAGATGTTACAGGTTGAACATCTACATTGGGCACATTCATTACTTGTATTTTATATACATTCATTGTTGAGCGTCAGTGTCATGAGCTTAGCGCATTTCGTAATACATTTTTGTGATATTGTAATTGCTACTCTATTACAGGGAAATCTTGCTATCCACTTCATTTAATTTATAAACCTATAAATTCACCAACATTATTGTTGACATTTTAAAACATGTTTTCTCAGGTACTTAAGTGCTAGGTGCTAGCTTGATGTGCATTGGAGTCTAAACAATACAAGATTACTTTTCAAACGACACTTAGAGGTCGTTCTCTCATGACTTGTGCAATGGTATTATGAAGTAATGCCCCCGGAACATCATTTCCGCTGCGACCGATTTTGGGGGTGTTACATGTAATCTAATTAAAATGGTTAAATTACATGTTATGAAACCCTAAGATGATCATTAAATGTGTTATTAATTAAAACTACAAGATTAGAAACCCTAGGTTTGGTTTTGATGGGTGTTAATTAGGGTTTTCATGGTTAATAATTCTGGGCAGAATTTTAGGTCATGTTCAACGGGGTATAACTTGATGATAAAAAGTGGTTTTAACATGATTCTTGAGCCTAAAGTTAAATTCAAAGAGTCTAGTTTCTGGAAAATCTGGCATCATGTCAATTGGAGGTCGAGAAGGTCGATTTTTAGATTTTATAAGATTAAGTGTCAAAACTGCAGATTCTGGCCGAAAATTTCAGTTGTAGTGTTTGATTTTTGATTATCAAACCGTAAGGAGTTAGACTTTAAAATTTGATTTGGCAAATCTTTATGATATGTGCTACATCCATGATGTTTTTCAGAATTTTCTAAATTGTCTAAGTTGGGTTTTTACACGTGAACTTTTCGAAGGTTCTGTCAGATCAAATTCAGGATCAGTTTTGGGTAACAAGGGTCAAAGGGATACTTAAACATCAAAATAAATTAAACCAATGATCATGGGTGTATTACACATATGTAGGAACCTCTGTAATTTTTGGTGTAATTTTAGAAGATGTTTTATGGGTCATTTATGTATGGAAACTTACCTTGAATAAGTAGTTAAAATTTAAAATTTTTAAAAACCTTAATTAGGTCAAGTAAACTTTATTTATGGTAAGATCAAATGTAAAACTACTTAAAAAAGATATGTAATATATGGTGATCATGGTTCTTGTAGATTCGGTGAAGGTGTTGTGATCTCTTGCTTTTGTGTTCATTTCTCTCCGATTGCTTATTCGTTAAAGTACATATATTCTGTCCTTTTAGTAAGGACACTTCATTCTCATTTGTTTGGCTACTTGATCTATTTGATATTCGTTTGATATTCCTTTGATTTGCTATCCGTAATCATGACTCGTTTGATGATGACAATCCGATTGATTCGATATTCATTTGTATGAATCTGTTGGTTCTTGTTTGGAATATGCTACTAGATTCGTTTCCATATTTGGATTATTGTATACTGGATCATTTTTACTTTTGATTATCTCTTTGTCCAGCTATTTGTATCTAGTCATGGAGGTACTATGACCATGTCATTGATGCACCAATGGCATGACACTATCTGTGGCGGTGTGATTTAGTCCTCGGTAGTACTTTGGTCATGTGCATCTTATTATTGATTTGATTATATATGTTCGTACTCGAGCCTTAGTGTTTGTGTATATGGATATGACTATGTTAATGCAGGGAGAGTATGGACTGCATCCTAGGTCTTTGTTAAGTTCAGTTCAGCTTGGTGAATGGTTGGGTGTATGATATTCACCCCATATCACTTTTTGGTACATCTGGTGTTGCTTGCATGTGTACTTTTGATTTATGTGACTATATGTTTATGTTCTGTTTGTGGGTCTATTATTGTTTCATGTTTAGTCATGTTGTTGAGCTCGGTGGGACAATCCTTTGTCTATCACTTAATTTCTTAATTATCGCTTATTATTTCGTATGACATTTGTTAAACAGATTCTCACGTGATCAGTTTGTTAATTCCATTTATCTGGTTACGTTGTTATTATTTAGTTGTTCATTGAGAGTTTTGCTTAGCGGTCTTTCTTTTCCTGCTGGCAGTAACAAAAGTGGGTAGACTGGGATATGAGTGTGAGATTAGGAGGCTTGTAGAGGACCCACCCTTAGAAGAACTCTTTTTGATTTGGGATTTGTGTTTTAAGACCTTTCCTTTTGAAGATTTCTTTCATTTGACTTTGTTGGAATTTAATACTGTTGGAAGTCATTTTATTTTATGACTTGGTATTTTGATTAATAAAGTCTTCCGCTTGCGTTTATAAGGGATTGAATATGACACCATAACGTAACTCTTGGTCTCTTTATCGGAGCGGGATGTTACAATTATGGTATCAGAGCCATTTCGACCTGTAAAACCTAGGTTATGACCTGTGAGGATTGGGTAGACATTAGGCTTCCTTTCGTATTTTGATATTATCGCTTCATTTTCGTATTTGATCTTAACCTCTAATTTGTCTTCGCTCTTTTCATTCGTTGATTCGAGTATTTTCTTTGATCAAGGATCAGGCGGCTAACTCTTCAGGTACCGTTTCAGGAACTCTCTTCTTGAATGATCGTGCTGTTTTGTCTTATTTGATACAGGTGCGACACATTCTGTGGTTTCTGTTTTATTTTCTAAACACTATTAGCTTCTTCCCTACGTACTTATTTTCCTTATCGATATCTACGCCTATGAAAAGTCTGACCACGAATATCTGAGTTGTTCCGTTTCTTTTTTGATGATAAGATTCGTTTTGCTATTTGCTTACCTTTGAAACTAAGTGATTTCCGTTTTTATTCGTTGTTTGAATTGGTTAGTGTCATCGCACCCTCATATTCATTGGTCTATCTATCGTGTCATCCTTGATATATCGATAACCTTGAATTCATTTACCTATTTCAATTTTCGAGACGATAATTTTCTTTTTAGAGGGGAGAGTGCTGTAATAACCCAAAAGTTTTAATTTCATTTAATATGATAATTTTGAATCCTAACTAAAGTTTATTCAATAAGTATGGAAAATAAAACCTATAGGTTATTATTTTGGGAAATTATAACGTTATAAAATATGGTATTTTGTTTAAAAAAATTTATATAAGTTTCCTATTTTAATTATAGAAAATTCCCCACCCCCCCTCTTAAATATAATAAGATATTTTTGATTTTGGTTATTTTAGGTTTATTACTTTCCTTTTGTGTTTTTAAATCATATTTTAAGTATTAAGGTTAAAATGGTTTTAGTAAAATTTTTGTGTAAGCTTCAAAAGGAAAAATTTTATTTGTTCCCCCCTCCTCTTTAAGTTAATACCGCCTATATGGCTTGTATTAAACACACCATATCTTATATTTTGTTAAGCAAAACATATTTTAGGAATGAAGTGTGACTAATGTGTAATCTTTTTAAAGTTATAAAAGATTTTGTCCCCACTCCTTTTACCCTTATAAAATACGGCCCCTTCCTCCCCCATTCTCCATATTCTCTCAAAAATTTCCATGCCTGAAACTTGTGAATCAATCCTAGAATTTGCTAGATAGAAGTTGTGTTTCGGGTAGAATATTCAAGCCTTGGTGTTCTTAGTGTGGATACTTGATCTTATGGTGTGGTTCTTGTTCTTGTCTTCATCTTGGTCTCCATAGGTAATTCTTGATTTTGTTTCATTCTTGTTGTCACCATGATTACATATGCAAAAGTTTTCATAAAAACCTAAAAGATTGTAAGAAATTATTGTGTTATGTCTTGTCAATTTTCTAGGGTTTAATCTAATTAAAATGGTTAAATTTCATGTTATGAACCCTAAGATGTCATATATGTGTTATTAATTAAAACTTTCAAGATTAGAACCCTAGGTTGGTTTTGATGGGTGTTAATTAGGGTTTCATGGTTAATAATTATGGGCAGAATTTTAGGTCATGTTCAACGGGGTATAATTTGATGATATTAGTGGTGTTAACATGATTCATGAGCCTTAAATCTTTTATTAAAAGTGTTAGTTATGGTTAAATCCGGCTTTATGTCATATTGGGGCCGGGGAAGGCTCGATTTTTATTTTTTTAAGTTTAATTGTCCAGATTCTGCGATGCTGGCCGAAAATTTTAGTTGAGTGTTTGATTTGTGATTATCAAACCGTAAGGAGTAGGAACTTTATAATTTGATTGGTCAATCTTATTATATGTGCTAACATCATGGATTTTTTTCAGAATTTTTTGAATTGTTTAAGTTGGGTTTTTACGGGTGAACTTTTCTAAGGTTCTGTCAGATCAAATTCGGGATCAGTTTCTGGGTAAACAAAAAAAAAAAAAAAAGGGTCAAAGGGATACCTTAAACATGGAAATAAATGTAAATATACCAATATAATGGGTGTATTAGACAATGTAAGAACCTCTATAATTTTTTGGTGTAATTTTAGAAGATTTTTTATGGGTCTTTTATGTTATGGAAACTTACTCTTGAATAAGTAGTCAAAATATGAAATTTTTGGAATCACCTCTAATCTTAGGTCTATGGGAAACTTTCATTTAGTAAGATCAATGTAAAAAACTACTTATAACGATATGTAATAATATGGTTATCATGGTTCTTTGTAGATTCGGGAGGCTGTTGTGATCTCTTGCTTTGTTGTTCATTTCTCACCTGATTGCTTATTCTTTAAGGTACAAATATTACGTCTTCTGTAAGGAAACTTCATTCTCTTTTGTTTTGGCTTACTTGATCTATTTGATAATTTTTTTCGGTTGGATATTCCCTTTGATTGGCTCTTCGTCATCATGACTGTTTGATGTGACAAACTCCGATTGATTCTATATTCGTTTGTAATTATTGTTGGCTTCTTGTTTGGGAATTTTGCTACTAGATTCGTTTCTGTCATTTGGATTATTTGATAACTCTGTTCATTTTTTATCTTTTGCTTATCTCTTTGCCCGAGCTATTTGTATCTAGTCATGGAGGTTCCATGACCATGTCATTGATGCACCAATGGCATGACACTATCTGTGGCGGTGTGATTAGTCCACGGCATTCCCTTTTGTATGTGCACTTATTATGATTTGATTATATATGTTCGTACACTCGCCATTGTGCTTGTGTATATGGATATGACTATGTTCTGTAGGGAGCGTATGGATGCATCCTAGCCAAATAATACACGCAAGTAAATTAATAAAAGATAAAAGAGCGGTCTAGCCAAATATAAGAAAACTGTATTAGCCATGATTTATCCAATTAGAACGTTGGTTTGTTTATTTTGTGCAATGATTACTTATCTCGAGGCGGCATATCATTCTTAAGGCTTAGGCGTTACTTCTTCCTAAGACCTAGATACAAAGAATTCTATCACAATTAAACATATCCGCATAAAGCATCCTTATTTGCTTATTATAATCTATCTTAGGGATTAAAGCAATGGTGATCTTGTTAAACCCTAGCTCATAGAGACTTTACCCACTTACTGCTTAAAGGCAATTCATACACTAGTAGTCCACTAACCAAGTCTTTACCAATTAATTGAGAATGTACTCATTGATCCTAAGGGTCACCTACCAGTCCAACTAAGCTTGCAATCTAAAGGCAAAGATAGGTTATTATTTATGATCCTATTGGTCTAGATGTATAAATTACTAAATTGAGAGCCATCCCGACATCTTGATTACTTGGTCCGTATCACTAGATCCAGTTGAATGATAGGTCGCATACAAAAGCACGTAAACAAGTATAAACTGATAAACATAAATAAGCAATCAACGATAAATTAAACAATCGATATAAATAAAACCAAACATTCAAATCTTCATAATAATGGCTAATACCCGCAAGGTATTAGCCTTCAAACATCATAATCAATACAATAATAATAATTTAGCCATGGTAAACTAACCGAGTTAACGAATGATACCAAAAACTGAACGATTACAAGAGTATATGAGATTACAAGTTGTTTCCTATGGAATTAATTACTATGCTCGACCTCTTCTGCTCTTCTTCTCTTTTGAAAATCAACTTTTATGGTTAAGGTATCGAAAATATGATCTAGCACACTGAAAACCTGTTTTTAGGTTTTCTATTTATAAGGTCTGGAATTTGGTCGATACGGCGTATTGACTGAGGGCAATACGGCATATCGAGTGGTTTCTTGGAGTAGGGACCACGTTCGATATCTTCCATAATATTTTATTACTATATCTTGAATATGGCGTATAGACTTGTTCTAGATACGACGTATTAAATCTTGTTCCTTCGTGGTCTTTAGTGAAGTACAGGCACAGATACGCCGTATCTTCCTTGATGGATACAACATATTGGATGTCAGAATCGGGTTCTTCATATTTCTTCGTTTATGCTCAGATGGGCATTTTTAGGCTATCTTACCAAGTACTTATAAATTACTGCAATTCATCAAATACAAACGATTAAGTTACAATTCTATGCACAATCTTTTACCCCAAAATGGTTATTTACATGGGATAAATGATGCTATAAAAGTAACATTAGTTGATGTCATTACTCCTTAGATAGTAGAGATTGAATTAATTGCATGTTTGCATGACCTAGTCTCCTATGCCATAAGGTAGAATTTTTGTCTAAGGTTGCAAGACATATTTATCTTCCTGCTTATTTCCTAGTTTCATCACATATAATCCTCTTTTTTTAATTCCTCTACCTATGACTTTTTCATCTTTAATTATTTCGCTATCATGTTCGGTAAATATTACTTTGCACTTATTATCACATATTTGACCAACACTTAGCAAGTTAAATTTTAAATTATCTACATGCTCAACATTTTCAATAACAAGGAGTCATGAGAAATCGTACCTTTGCCTATGATGTTACCACACAAATTGCTTCTGAAAATAACGTTGCCTCCGTTATACGCTTTATATGTAGAAAATAATTTTCGGTTACCCGTCATGTATTTTGAGCACCCACTATCTTTAATCCACTCGTCGGGCTCCAAGTTTATTCCTAAGCATATCTCATTAGACGCTTGAGCTACAAGACAAGTTTCGTCTTTAGTCTTTTCTTCTTCGTCTTCGCCACAATCGCTCCACGCTCCTCTAATGAAAGCTATTTGATTATTTTTTCTTGATGACTTTGGACACTCTCCGATGAGATGATTTGGATCTCCACATCTAAAGCATTTTCTTTCACTTTAACCATTTTTGTCGTCTCTACTTCTTTACAATGGCTTTACTTCTTTACAATGGCTTTCTTTCATCTCGTGGTTGTCATACGAATCTTCCTCGTCTTTTGAAGAATTTCTTGAATTCTCTCACTGCCATGCCGTATTCTACGTCTTCACTTTCAGAGGTCGAGCTATCTTCATCACTAGATTCCTTTATAGCCTTCAAGGCAAGAGATCTACTTTGTTCTCTTTTTCCTTTGACCATTTCGGAATCTTTCTTTATTATCACTTCATAAACTTTCAAGTTTCTAATAAGTTCGTCGAGTGATAGTGATGTCAAATATTTCGACTCTTCAATAACCGTAACCTTTGTGCGCCATTTAGGATTAAGTGCCCTAAGAAATTTCCTAACATAATTTTTGCTAGAAAAACCTTCATCAAGTGCTTTTAGACTAGTGATAATAGTGTTAAATCTAGCAAATTCATTATCTATCGATTCCTCTTCCGGAATCATAAATTGTTCATATTGTTGAACAAGAAGATCTATTTTATTATCTTTGACTTGATTATTACCTTGCTGAGTGATTAATAAAGTGTCCCAAATTTCTTTTACGGTTTTGCACATAAAAAATCTTTCGTATTCTTTACGTGGCAAAGCATTATAAATTACCATTATAGCTTCATTGTTTTTAGCAAGTTTCTTTTTAAGATCATCGCTTTGTTTGTCAAATGGTACAATTTCATCCTTTTTAATTTTGAGATTATTTTGAACGGGAGGAAAATCACCATAGGTAATAACATGCCAAAGATCTAGATCTTTTGATTTCACATAAGTTTCGAATCTATTTTTCCAATAAATAAATCCATCACTTTCAAATAGTGGTGGTCTTTGCATAGATTGCCCTTCTAAATATTTTTTCGATTCCATAGATCGATTCAATTTTTAAAATACAATTTATTTTAAAAATCTTGTTTGCCATGGGTCCTGATACCAATTGTGGAAAATTAGAAGGGGGGTTGAATAGTTTACCACTTTTTAATTTAATGTATCGTTTGTTTGTAAAAACTTAGATTCGATTTTATGTGATCTCAATGTGTGTACAATATTAACAATACAACTAAGTAAATAAATGATAACAAGATATAGAATAAGTATGTAAGACAAGATATAAGAGTTAAAAAGATCAAACCACAACACAAGGATTTATAGTGGTTCGGTAACAAAGCACCTCTTCGCCCTACTCCACTCCCCGAGCACCAAACTCGAGAGTTTTCTTCACTATGTCAACAAGCTCCCTTTAGGCGGAGAAAACCATACACAACTTGGCTTACACCGATTTCCGACACTAAGCCAAATGTCAAGTTCTAATCCTAGCTAGAACCAATCTACCATTCACTTTGTATTTTGAGGACTAAAATACTAACCGCACTATCAACACTTCACTTCACATAGACACTAACACGATCACCCCGATCTATCTACACTCTTTACGATCACCCTGATCAAACTACTACACTTTCACAATATACACAAATGTTTTACAAGATATAATACAATCGTAACGAAGTTATGAGGACACAAACTAAGCTATAATACTTCTTCACTTGATGATATGAAGTATTCTTCTCTCGCACTTAAGGATTTAAGCTTAGATCACTTGGAAACAAAGGCTTAAGATTTAATGATCAAAGGAATGAAAGAAATATGTAAACTGATTTAGAACAGAAAGAATGTCTGTGCAAAAGGTAAGAAAAACAGTGGGGAACAGTCCAGTATTTATAGGCAAAGTTGGGAGCCTTTTGTCTGGCCGACCGCCTTAGCTCATGTGCTTCCCCCTTATCACTAAGGGGCCGCCCTTATATTTAAAGGGGCCGCCCAGGCCTAGACGCTCCCTTTTTATCTTTTCCAGGGAGGTGTTTTTTGGAACATTTCTAGTCGTTTTTAGGTTGAAATTTTGAATTCAAAATATTTATTTTGAATAAAACATTTCTTTTAAATGTAAAAATGTTTTGTAAAAGTTATAAAAATATTTGTAACATTTTATAAAAAAATGTAAGGTTGAATAAAAATTCCTTTGATCATAAAAATTTATTAAACATTTTTTATTCATACCTATAAGTGATTAAATATTCGAAATGGAAATTTATGACTAATTACTTGTTTACGTTAATTTTACATTGAGCGTTTTTACATTTTGTGATCATCAAAACGTAGAGAGATCGAAGAATATTTATAACGTTTTTAGGCATTATTTCTATCAACAAAGAGGAAGAAAGATTCAAAGAAAGAATGAGCAAATTACTTGGGATACCTTACAAGAAACTACCAACGTTCAAATTTGAAAAGTTCTAGGTCATAAAGTGCTCATTCGGATCAACAGAAGAATATGTTGCTATTAAGGAGTGCGAGTATTATATTTGGGTAAGAAACGAAGAAAATTTTTCTCACGTCTACCAAGAGATTTTTGATAAGAAAGATGAAGGGTGGTTCGTGGCGAAGACAACGTAGAATTGAAGGGAGTCTAACTTAAAGACTCTTCAATAAACAAAAGTGCTTCTCGGGAGACAACGCGAAATGTTATTTCAATTTTGTATCGAGTTTGTCTGTCCAGTATCTCGATATGGCATATCCAATCCAATGGATACGGCGTATTGATGCTCTGGACACATTATCTTTTTATTTTCAGTACTTTTAAAACTTTATTGTCAGACTTGTCAATACAACGTATTTAGGATTCTGAATACGGCGCATTTGACCTCAGACCCGTATTTGGTTATTTTTCTTACAGGTTTCAATACGGCGTATCCACCACCATGGATTCGGCGTATCGACTGTCATGTACAGTTATCGTTTTTATTTTCTTATTATAACTGACGTTTATTTAGAGATACAACTGCTGTGATTTTCTTTATGTTAAAACAGAGAAGTACTAACCAAGAATGAAGAAAGTGGTGGTATGCATATAATCTAGAATCTTATGTGTGTTAGTCACGCTGGTATTCAGATGCTTCTTCACAACAGAACACAATGTTGCTCATAAACTCATCGTGCAGGATCACACCGAGCAAATCTCAGGTGAGTTTTTGTTCTAATTCTTTATATTTTCTGTTTCTCATGTTAAATTTATACAACGTGGGTGTTGTATATCTCAAGTGGGAGGAGGAGAATTAGAACGCTACTTGTCCTTATTTTCATGAAAATATGCCTAATTTATGCTTAAAATTTTTAAAAATTTTTAGCATATTTTTGTTGATTATTTGTTGCATGACCCGCACACATAACCTTTATTTCTATATTGTGAGGATTAACTTCCTTTTCCCCCATGTTAATACAAATAATATATAAAAATATTATTTTTATTTTTCGACCTCTCTACGTTTTGAAGATGACAAAATGTAAAAACATTTACGATAAAAATAAACGTTTACATGTTATTAATCGTAAAGTTCAATTTCAACGCAAATCACTTAACGTATGTACAAACAAATCATTAAACATGATTAGTGATCAAAAAAATATTTTTTCTTAACCATTACATTTCTACAAAAGTATTTTTATAAAAATAAAAATATACAAAATATTTTTATTAATAAAAGAAATATTTTGTTTAAATATAACAATTCAAATCTGGTTTTCCCCTCAAAATGGAAGCTTTTACACCAGATTTAACCTTCCCCACTAAAAGACAAAAATAAGAGCGTCAGTCTAGTGGCGGCCCCCTGATAGGATGGGCGGCCCCCAGATATATCTGGGACCGCTAGGACCGCCACCAGGAGATGTTGGGATTTCCTGTCTATAAATATTGCATTATTCTCAGCAGAAAAACACACCTCTTTGCACGAAATTTTCAGTTATCTTTCTCTCTTTAAAATCTTCTTTCTCTCACTAAATCTCTTGATCACTAACATTGTTTAATATTGTTTCAAATGATCCAATCTCATCTTCTTCCTCCTTCTATCAACTGCAAGAGAAGAACACTCGTATTCGCCAAGAAACGAAGTGTTATAGATTAGTGATTTCTCCTATATTATTCTAAGATCCAAATCTCTATTTTGATTATCTTGTATGAATGTGTAAGATCGGATAGTGTATAAATCCAATAGTATAGATCTTGTGATTGGTTAGTGTTTGTGAAGTGGTAGATTGGTTCTAGCTAAGATTAGGACTCGACATTTAGCTTAGTGTCGGAAAATAACGTAAGCAACGTGTAAACGGTTTTCTCCACCTAAAGGGAGCTTGTTGACATAGTGAAATCTCGAGTCAGATACTCGGGGAGTAGAGTAGGGCGAAGAGGAGCTTCGTAGCAGAACCACTATAAATCTTGGTGTCTTTGCTTGATCGTTCTTTACCTTATCTCTTTATATTGTTTGTGTTTCTCATTTATTATTTGTATAGTAATTACAAGTAGATAGTTATTTTGATTGGTTTATATTGTTGATTGATTGGACATATTCTCGAATCTAACAATTTTAGAAGTAAAATTTTAAAACGTCAATTAACTTGTAAACTATTTAAGCCCCCCCTTCTAGTTTCCACAATTGGTATCAGAAGCCGAGGTCACTAAATATTTTTAAATATACTGTATTTTAAAGCTTGGATCGATCTATAGATTTCGACAAATATCTAGAAGGGCAATCTATGTAAAGACCACCATTTTTCGAAAGCGATAGTTTAATTTATTAGAAAAATAGATACGAAACATATGTAAAATCAAAAGATCTTGATCTTTGGCATGTTATTACTAACGGTGATTTTCAACCCATTGAACAAAATCTAAAAACCAAATTAGATGAGGTTATCCCTTTTGAAAAACAAAGTGATGATCTTAAGAAAAGACTTGCGAAAAATAACGAAGCTAAAATTGTTATTTACAACGCTTTGCCTCGAAAGGAATATGAAATATTTTTCATGTGTAATACGGCAAAAGAAATTTGGAAACCTTTGTTAATCACTCATCAAGGTAATAGCTAAGTCAAAGATAACAAGATTGACCTTTTGGTACAAAAATATGAACAATTTGTCATTTCTGAAGACGAATCTATAGATAGTGTTTTTGCTAGATTTAATACTATTATTACTAGTCTAAAAGCTCTTGATGAAGGTTACTCTAGCAAGAACTATGTTAGGAAGTTTCTTAGGGCTCTACATCCCAAATGGAGAGCAAAGGTCACAGATGAGGTATGTTTCGATTCCTCTTACTTTAGTGATGAAAATTCATCAATAGACGACTTTACTTTAGATAATGAATATGGTAAACTATGCAAGATGAGTTTAAAAATAATCACAAAGATAAACAACTAAAAGCTATTAGAAATAGTTTAGAAAATAAGCTTAGTGAACTAAAATTAAAATTGTCTACACTTGAGAAAAACAAGGGAGTTGATCTCGAATGTACAAATTGTCAATCACTTAAAATCGACAACGAAAAACTTAAAGAGGAAGCTCTTAAGCTAACCAAATTTGAAAAGAGTACACATTGTTTAAATGAAATGTTAAGCAATCAAAAACCCTCCGAAGATAAATTGGGTTTAGGTTTTAACTCATTTAAAGCATCAACTAGTAGGTCCATGGAAATCAAATTTGTGAAATCTCAGAAAGAAATGTCCTCTGGTGGCGGTCCCTCAATTACCGAGGGCGGCCCCCATAGAGCACAGACGGCCCCCATATCAATTAAGGGACCGCCTGTCTGCTCATCTGACATTGAGAAATCTGTTTCCTTTCAAAAATCCATTTTGGGTCCTAGACCAAAACATATAATGGTAAACAATGTTAAAATTCCCGTTGCTAGTGATAATGAGGTTAAACAATTTTATAAACCATCGTCAAAACCCGAAGTTGGATTTTCAAAACCAAACTTTAGATCAAAAACTCCACCACCTAGAAGAGTTCATAATTATTATCCTAGATCTAAGACACCACAACCAAAATGAAATGTTGGTCAACAAAATCGACCTCATAGATTTCCTGTAACTTGGAATAATTTCCAATCTCAAGGTTACATGCCATGGGGAATGTGTCTTTCATTCCCATGTCCCAATCAAATGCATTAAATGCAAGGGACGTTTAGCACTAACAACTTTGGACACATGAGATATTGGGGACCAAATGTTTGAGTTGTTGTCTTATATAAATAGATATGCCTTGGAGTCGACTTGGAACCCAATGAGTGGATAAAAGATAGTGGATGCTCTAAACACATACCGAAAGCTCTTCTCAACCTATAAGGCATACAATGGAGGTAACGTTATTTTTGGTAGTAATCTACGCGGTAACATCATTGGCAAATGTACGATCTCTCATGGCTCACTTAAAATTGCTAACGTGTAGCATGTAGATAATTTAGGATTCAACTTGCTAAGTGTAAGACAAATATGTGATAGTAAGTGTAAGGTTATATTTTCTAAATATGATAGCGAGATAGTTAAGGACGGTAAAGTCATAGGTAGAGGTATTAGGAAGAAAGGCTTATATGTGATGAAATTAGGAACTAAGCCTGAAGACAAAATTTGTCTTGTAACGATTGATAAAAACTCCACTTTGAGGAAAAGGAGATTAGGTCACGTAAATATGCGTCTCATTCAATCGCTAGCCTCTAAGGAACTAGTTAGAAACTTATCTAAGCTTAAGTTTGATCAACACTTTTGTGATGCTTGTAAAATTGGAAAACAAGCTCACGCCAGTCACAAAGCCAAGAATGTAGTCTCAACGACTAGATGCTTAGAACTTCTCCATATGGATCTCTTCGGTCCATCCGCCATACGGAGCTACGGATGAAACCTCTACACCTTAGTAATAGTAGACGACTATTCTAGGTATACTTAGACAAGATCCCTTAAAACTAAAAACGAAGCATTTGATCAATTCAAAATATTTAGTAGGAAAATACAAAACCAATTAGGATGTCTGATAGTGTCAGTTAGGACGGACCACAGTAGGGAATTTGATAATGAAGTGCAATTTAGAGAGTTTTGTAATGACAATGGTATTACACATAACTTCTCGGCTCCACGCACTCCACAATCAAATGGCGTGGTAGAAAAGAAAAAAAGGACACTTCAAGAAATGAGTAGAACCATGTTGAATGAAAAATCGTTACCACAAAAGTTTTGGTGTAACTTCGTAGGTAAAACACCTTATGAACTCTTAAGAGGTAGAAAACCTACTCTTGATTATTTTAGAGTGTTTAGAAGCAAGTGCTTCATTTTAAGCACCAAATAATACATCACTAAGTTTTACCCAAAGTCATACAAAGGTGTCTTTTAGGTTACTCCTAAAATAGCAAAGCTTACATTATCCTAAACAAACACACCATGAAAATTGAAGAATCACTCAACGTGAAATTCGATGAAACTCCTCCACCCTCTAAGATATCACCCTTGGTGGATGATGACTTAGATGAAGAAGAATCAATTAAGGTTACCGAAAAGAAAAACCTTGAAAATGACATTAAGGATGAAACTTTAGAAATTAATGATGTAGTCAATATTAAGGAATCTTGGAACCATCCACTAGAAAATGTCATAGGAACCCTTAGGTCTCAAGCCCAAAACCAAAGTAATTTCTTTTGTTTTATATCCACTATAGAACCTAAGAATGTAAATGAAGCCTTAAAGGATAAAAGTTGGATAATCGCTATGCAAGAAGAATTAAATCAATTCGTTGCAAACGATGTTTAGGAGTTAGTACCACAACCTAAGTATATGACAATCATAGGAACTAAATTGGTATTTAGAAATAAATTAGACGAGAACGGTGTTGTTTCTCGAAATAAGGCTAGGTTAGTCGCCAAAGGTTATAATCAACAAGAAGGCGTCGATTATGATGAAACTTGCGCCTTAGATTTTAAGCTATTACAAATGGACGTAAAAAGTGCATTCCTGAACGGTTTAATCAATGAGGAGGCATACGTAACACAACATATGGGATTCATTGACTTCAAAAAACCGGATCATGTTTATAAACTCAAGAAAGCTTTGTATGGTCTTAAACAAGCTCCTAAATCTTGGTATGATAGATTAAAATATTTTCTAATTAAACATGAGTACAAAATGGGAATGGTAGATAACACACTTTTTACTAAGAAGAAAAGTTCAAATCTCATCATCGTTCAAATATATGTCGACAACATTATATTCGGTTCGACTTGTCAAAAAATGTGTGATGACTTCGCCAAAATCATACATGACGAGTTCGAGATGAGCATGATGGGTGAACTTAACATCTTCCTTGTACTGCAAATAAAACAAACAGAAGACGGTATCTTCTTTAATCAATCTAAATATATTAAAGAAATGCTTAAGAAATTTGGCTTAGAAGATTCTAAACCAATGAAAACCCCCATGTCCTTAGATACTAAACTCATGAAAGACGAAGAGTGTGAGTCAGTAGATAGTACCAAGTATCGAGGCATGATAGGTAGTTTACTCTACCTAATGGCAAGTAGGTCCGATATCATGTTTAGTGTCTGCCTTTGTGCACGCTTCCAAGAGGATCCTAAAACCTCTCATCTTGAAGCAGTTAAGCGTATCTTCCGACACGTTAAAGGCACTACGCACTTAGGATTATGGTATCCTAAGGGGACCGGCATAGAAACCGTAGTATATGCTGACTCTGATCATGCGGGAGATTATGTGGACCGAAAGAGCACTAGCGATATTTGTACATTCGTGGGATGTTGTTTAACATCTTGGTTCTCGAAGAAACAAACTGCTCTTGCTATATCCAGTACCGAAGCCGAATACGTAAGCGCCGGAAAGGCATGTCAACAAGCACTATGGACGAAACAAGCTCTTATCGACTACGACATTCAACTCGATGAAGTCCTGATCATGTGTGACAACAAAGGTGTGACAACCGTGGCTTGAGCAGGTTGGTCAAACCGTAGTGTTGACCTAAATATCTGTTCTATATGTATGGGTTATGTGTTATATGTGTTTATACGTGTTTATATGTGTTTGTGTGGGATATGTGAGATTGGATAATCAATCCATTGAGCGTGATCGTCTCATTGGGATTGGATTTGTGTTGGATTTTGTGAAATTCATTTCGTTCACTTTTGGTGACAAGGAAATGATTTTGGTGATTGAAGCGGTTTCGCGTTAATTGTGTAAGTAATTATACGTATACGTATTTATGTGTTAGTAATATTAGGATGAGATTAGGTTCTAGTAGTTAGAATAAGGAAGAAATGAAATTTCTATTTTTGGAATGTTAGGTTTAATAAAAATGAAAAGTTAATTATTTTTAAAGGTCTAGTAAATTGCGTTTACGCAAAAAGGTATGCTCAAATAAGCTTAGGTTTTTATAAAAACTTAAGGTAAAGCAAATAATTAAGTAATTAATAAATAAATAAATAAAATAAAAAAAAAATAAAAAAAAAGAAAAAGAGGCCAATCGGCCGGTTTTAAGGAAAGAGAAAGAAAAAAGAATTTTAAAAGGAAACAAATTCTAATTAGACTTTATCTATAATTAGTTTGGGGGCCTATAAATACAAAATAAAATCCCATACCCTCCCCCCATTGTGAGTTCGGTCTAACAAAAGAAGAAAAGAGGAAAAAAATTAGGGTTATGCTTTTGTGAAGGAAATCAAGCTCTAAGTGAAGTTTTAAATTAATCCTTTTAGATAAAAATCTTTAATCAAGTACATAATTAATATGGAGGATAATTAGGGTCATATAAATCTATAATTAATGGTATAAATGATCATAGTTATAAGATTAAGGTTTAATTAAGAAAGTGTATGCGTGTAATTGGTTAGTACTTAATTCGCGTAGAATTTGATTAAGATTGGGCAGAATCTAGGCTAGTTGTTTGGCTGATATCTCAACGATGGTAATAGCTTTTGTCAATTTTCCGGTGTCTATAATGTAGCTCAAAGAGTCTAGTTTTCAGAACATCCAGCCTCGAAGGTTTTTGAGGTCGGGTAGTCATTCAAACGTTGGTTGCAAGAAAAGTTGTCAAAGCAGTAAATACGGGTCAGATTTAGGTCAGATTACGAGGTATAAAACCCCTACTTAAAATTAGAATTTAGCTTAACCCTTCTACATGAGTTTAGCTCTATGTGTCTATTAGAAATCTCCTAAAGGAGAGATTTTGATTTGGAGTCTAAGTATGGTTTTTAGGTCCAAACTTTTTAGTGTGTAAACAGATCCGAATTGGGACTGTTTTGAAGTTTGATTTTCTTAGGACTATTTGTGCATGTAAATGGCTCGTGGGAATCATGAGGTAGTTAATATAATTATAAATTAACATAGATGATTTTTGGTATGAATTATAGAGGTCAGTAAGTAGTGGTTTTGAGTACGTTAAGTTACGTTAAAATTCTGCAGTTTTGAACAAATTGTGACTAACTAGTGAACCTCGTTTAATAGAAGTGGTTAAAGTAGGTATGGTGTCGGTGACCCATGGTGGTTAATAGAACACCTTAGACATCATCATATGAATTGTACAGTGCATAAGCTTGGATTATAGCGTAACACGAGTATTTTGTTGTTAAGATTTTTGAGCTAGTTTTTGTGAATCTTTGTTGGAATCTTTGAAAGCAAAGCAAGGGAGAGTTCATACCCTTTTTCTCATGTTATTTTAGGGTCAGACTGATGCTTGTTTGTCGTGTTAAAAATGTTTTTTAAGACTTGTTGTAGTTTATGTGTATTGATCATTGGCACCGTCTCCGTCCTGTTGTGTTGATGATAAGATATGTTTTTGGTATTGTGGATCCCAATATGCCAAAATGAGGTTTGCGTGATAAGACTTTGCGTGAGCTAAAAAGGCCATGTAGCGCACATATGAATTTGGTAGATTGTGGATCGTGGGCACGTTCCGTCCCGTTGTGGTTAATTGGTGTCCATGATTGTTTTTGGTAAACCTATGATCTCGCTCAACTTAATGTTGACGTTTTAAAGCATCATTTTCAGTGAGCTTAATGGTCAAGTATAAGCGAAGTGCTAGAAGAGATCGTAGGATGCTTGGAGTTTATTTATGTTTTCTGTTGAATAAAATTGCGTTACATGAAATTGTTTTGGATTTATGTTTTGCGATGTCAATTATTGACAAGACCGCTTCTCATTAATAAATGACACCATTAGGTATTTGGATCATTGTTATGACACTTGTGTCTTTACTTTACTTTAGTTTTCATTTTAGTATTCTCTATATAGACACCATGTGTTGTGATGATATCCATTCTTGTTACGCCTCGCGTTTCTGCCTTGGCGGGGTGTGACAGAAATACCGAGGAAAAGAAGTATATTTTGTCACTCTACAAGATTCATGCAGAAGAATTTCCAAAGCCTGATCTAGAAGAAAAGTTAAATCGATGGGTTCGAAAAGAGTTTAAAACTTTTAATGAAGATACACGGTTATCAATTCAACATTGGAAGGATTCATGCCATAAAAGAGTATACAAGCAAAATCAAAAGAAAGTCAGGAAAAATCTTGAAGACTATTACTCGAATCACAAGATTACAGAAGTTGTCAAAATTATAACTGATCAACCATATGGATTGGATTTTATGGAACAAATTCTTGTGATGAGAGCCAACAATAAGCTAGACAGTTTTTCTAACGTTGACTTCAAGTACTTGAACAAAAATGATATTGAAGACTTGTATTATCTCAGTCGAAGCAAGGAGATTGATAATCGGAAAGTCAAGCTAATTAATTCATTGATAACGTTTTATCAGGAATTTGTGTGAATCAGGGAGAATGGTTTCATGATTTCCAGCTGGGAAATAAAAATTATCAATGAAGGTAAACTTACAGCTCCAAATTAATATTTCCTGTAGGAAGAATAGGCACCAACATAAATAGTTAATAAGCTTACGCATGGGCTTTGATTACTAAATAGTAAAGATGAGAAAAGAGTAATGTACTTGGAAGAGATTGTCAAATTTCTGTGATGCTACACTGGAAAAAGGTTTTTGAATGAGTAAAGCTCAAAATTGTTTAAAGCAAGTTTTTGAAGAAACAACCTCTAGCTTGGTGAATTAGATCCAGACAATAATGAAGGCTTACGAAAAGAAGAATTTCCAGCGTCGAGTGCCCGACAACAAATGCGAAGATGGTAACTTTTATGAATGGAAGACCAATTTCAAACCGACGATGAGCGTCTGTAAGAATCAACCCTTAGGGGAATTGTTAAATCAATAAAAAGTGTATAATTATTATTATAGAATTTGGTCTTAGTTTAGTTTTATAGTTTATATTACAAGTTTTTTTGGAAGTAATCAAAGTCTATCTTGTAAAGTGACAAGGTTGACTAAGAGTAGGGAAAAATAGAATAGTTTCGTAAAAAGTATATATAGCTCACTTGGAGGAGTATATATACAGTCTTGTCTTTGTAACACCTCCCTCCCATTTCAATTTTCCCCTTTTGAAATGAAATTTGAAAATGATGAAAATATTGTTTAGCCCTCCTTTAATTCTAATAGTCTTCTCCGTAATGATATCTACTAGTCAAGCATAACATCTAATAGGTTAATTAATTATAATATGTATTCTGAGGGGGTTTTGCACTAGTAGAATTGTGAGAAATGCCGATAAACGAGTCTTGATATGTCCGTTAAAGTACAAATGAGTTTTGAAGGGTTTAAAGTGTAAATATGTCGTGTAAATACTCTAGGTTAATGGAAAAGTATTTTTAAGGTGAATAAAAATGCTAATTAACTTTGGGGTAAATTTTACGGTTGAGTTTTACGAGTATTTAAGTGATTCCGACACGAAAAGAAAGACCCGAGACCCCTTGGATCCCATGGCTGGTCAAGGTGGTCAAGAGGGACAAGGAGGCTTTTTTAGCATGGTTGTCTAGAACTTGTACACTTATATTCTTCCACTAGCATCTCCATTCATTATCATTTCATTTTCAAAGAAATAAAACACACACTTAAGTGTGTGTGCTTTGTTCGTCCGCCACCTACACCACCATATATTTTCCAACTTTGATCGAGAACGTGATATTTCGGGTTGATACGAGTGTTTGGGTATTCATTTAAACAACGTTTGGGTTGTCCGGTTCGTGTCGAAATCTACATTTTTGAAGATTTTCTTGTAAGTTTTCAAATTTAAATTTCGTTTGTCCTTTTGGGTTTATCTTGATGCATAGATGTTAGTTGTACAAGTTGATCGTCGTGAAAATCGATTTTTGGAAACGAAATGAATAAAAGGGGTGTGTTTGGTTCGTTGGATGTAAAAAGGGAAAAAGGGGTTTTTGTAGTTTTGATGTTGTGGTCGTGATGGTTGAATAACATATGTTGCTAGATAGCTTATTTTTTATAGTAGCTTGAGTAGCTTATTCGGGCTTATTTTTAAGCTATTTCTTGGCTTATTTTGGGCTTATATGCCACGTTATTTTCCCAAAATCACTAGGAAAGTGATTTTGACTATTTTTGTGTTATGGCGTATGTTGTGGACTATTTTTGAGGCTTATGGTAGTAACCAAATGCGATACGTAGCTTATTAGCTTATTTTCAAGCTTAATATACGTATTTTGGAGCTTATGGACTCACGGCCCAATAAGTCTATTTAAGCCGTGGCTTAATGGGAGGGCTTATTGTGGTCCGGATTATTTTCTACTTATTAGTATAAGCTTATGTATGTAAATGGACCTTGGTTTTGGACTTGGATCGTATTTTGGACTTATAAATATCTTAATGGACCCTTATTGGGCCTTAAAGCCCAATAAGCAATATTTAGTCGTTATATGTACTATCTATGGCGTGTGATGAGCTAAATTGTGAGGATTATTCTTAAGCAGGGTTTCGAAAACAGTCATGCTTATTTTTGTTGGTTCTATATCACACAATTTGGAGATATCCAAAACAGCCATGTTTAGCATTGGTGATGGACAGGCTCGGGACTGGATGGTTATTCTTCTGATTTTTTTTAAGGTATGGATAGTATTGGTATGACGTGTGCAAGGCTGTGTGTGGTTCATGATTTTTTTATCAAGGGGACAAGCTTCTTGAAGGAAATTAATCACACTTTTATTGCTCTTATTTCCTAAGGTGTATATCCTCTTCGTAATTATGACTACAGCCCTAATTTCTTTGTTGCAAACGTTAATTTATAAATGTATTAGTAAACTCCTTACTAATCGCATTATTGAGGGTATTAAGGAGGTAGTTAGTGATAACCAATCAGCTTTTGTTCTGGGTAGGCGTATTTTTGATAATATCTTACTCACTCGGGAGCTTATGTATGCTTATCATCGTGATATTGATCCTCCTAGGTGTGCTTTCAAGATCGATATCCAAAAAGCTTATGATACGGTGGATTGACATTTCATGGATGTCATCTTGAAACGGTTTGGTTTTCCTCCTTTAACTAACAAATGGATTATGGCCTGTGTTTCTTCTACATCATTTTCGATTGGTGTTAATGGGGATATTCATGGGTTTTTCAAGGGTAAGCGAGGTCTAAGGCAGGGTGATCCTCTCTCTCCGTATTTGTCTACCCTCGTTATAGAAGTTTTGACTCTCATTCTTCAAAGACGTGTTCGGGATTCTGATTCTTTCAGATTTCATAAACATTGTGAGGAACTTCAACTTATTAACGTATGTTTTGCAGATGACTTATTTATCTTTGCTAGAGGTGATGTGATTACTGCGGGTTATTAGGGACTCTCTTGAGGAATTCACGAGAGTTTCTGGGTTGGTTCCAAGCCTTCCTAAGAGCACGACGTTCTTTTGCAATGTCGCAAATCATGTCAAGCTTTCTATTCTTCATACCATGCCTTTTTCTGAAGGCAAACTTTCAGTGATTTATCTTGGAGTGCCTCTTATTCCTACTAGACTTTTTAATAGGGATTGTAAGTTTCTGGTTGAGAAGGCGAGAAACAGAATGTTAGATGGAAGAATAAATCCTGGATCAATTTGCGGGAGGCTTCAATTGTGTTCTTCGGTGATTTCTTCGATGCATGTATATTGGGCTTCGGTTTTGATGACCCCGACAGGTATTCTTCTTGATATTGAGCAACTTATGCGTGGTTTTTTATGGTGTAATGGTGATCTTAAACGTGGGAAAGCAAAGGTGGCATGGAATACCATTTGTCTTCGTAAATGTGAAGGTGGGCTTGGTATTCTTAGTCTTGAGGTTTTTAACATTGCTTTAATGACTACACATATTTGGAACATTGTCTCGAATAAAGAATCGCTTTGGGTTCGCTGGATTAATGCTTATAAGCTCAAGGGCCGCTCGTTTTGGGACGTGCCCTTGAAAAATTATGCTAGTTGGGGATGGCGTAAATTGATTCGTATACGTAATTTGGTGAGGCCTTTTTTCTATGGTCAAGTTAGTAATGGCCATGGTACATCGGGTTTGGTTTGATAGTGGGTTTGTGATCGAGTGCCTTTGATTCGTTATCTTTCTCCTAGAGTTGTTTCTCATGAAGGTTTCTCTTTATTAGATAAAGTTAGTGATATGGTGTCTAATGAGGGGTGGAAATGGCCTCAATCGTAGTTACTTAAAGCTCTTATACTTAGGCAGCTTAATACACCTTTATTAGATACCAATATGGAGGATACTATATGGTGCGTGATAGGTAATGGGTTTTATCCAAATTACTCGTGAAAGCAGCTTGGTGTGAGGGCCTATTAGAGCTCGTGGTACCATTACTACATGGCATCGCATTGTTTGGTTTCACAAAACATACCTCGTCATGCTTTTCTCCTTTGGCTTATTATGCATAACAGTCTTAAAACCCAGGACAAGCTACGGCAGTGGGACGTGGGTATTGGTTCTGATTTAAGCCAAGTTACATGCGTGTTTTGTAGCTTGGCAACCTGTTTCGCTGCACACTTATTTTTTGTAGTGTCAATGTTCCGCTCAGGTTCATGGACAATCTATTCGTCACCTTGCGGGTATGGATGCGGTTCCATCCAGGTTAGAGGATGTTGTTTCATTTTTGTAGCCTATTGCTCATCAACGCACGGTTATAAGCATTATTGGAAGACTCCTATTGGTGGCTACAACTTACTATATTTAGGACGAGCGTAATAAACGTGTTTTTAAGCAGGTAAAGAGATCTTGGGCAGATATTCGTGACATCATTATTACCACGGTTAGATTGAAGTTATTCACTCTTAAATTCAAGAACAAGGAAAGGGTGATTAAACTTCTTGCTGAATGGAAGATGCCTAAGAATTTTAGGCTCTATGGTGATTGAAGATTGCTATGGTTCCTCGTCTTATGTGTTTGTGCAGACATGTGGAGGGGCATGATGCTGTTTTGAAGATCTACAAATCTAATATTGATGTTCATTAATTTTATAGGATTTGTAATGGTAGTGACCATTAGAGGCATGTCTCTAATGTTGTTTAATTGGTAGTTCAAGCTTAGCTTGAGGTTAATGTGATACCTTAGCCACATTCCATTGTACTTAAACAATATTTTTTGTGAGTAATACAATTTACCAGGGTAACCCTTTACCCAAAAAAGAAATTTGGCTTAGAAGATTCTAAACCAATGAAAACCCTATGTCCTCGGATACTAAACTCACAAAATACAAAGAGTGTGAGTCGGTAGATAGTACCAAGTATCGAGGCATGATAGGTAGTTTACTCTACCTAACGGCAAGTAGGCCCGATATCATGTTTAGTGTCTACCTTTGTGCACGCCTCCAAGAGGATCCCAAAACCTCTCATCTTGAAGCGGTTAAGTGTATCTTCCGATACATTAAAGTCGCTACGCACTTAGGATTATGGTATCCTGAGGGGACTGGCATAGAAGCCGTAGTATATGTCGACTCTGATCATGCGGGAGATTATGTGGACCGAAAGAGCACTAGTGGTATTTTTACGTTCGTGGGATGTTGTTTAACATCTTGGTTCTCGAAGAAACAAACCGCTCTTGCTATATCCACGACCGAAGCCGAATACGTAAGCATCAAAAAGACATGTCAACAAGCACTATGGATGAAACAAGCTCTTATCGACTACGACATTCAACTCGACGACGTCCTGATCATGTGCGACAATAAAGGTGCGATTGACCTTAGCAAAAACCCAATGCAACACTCGCAAGGCGCGATTGACCTTAGCAAAAACTCGGTGCAACACTTGCGAACTAAACACGTCGAAATTCGTCACCACTTTCTTCGGGATAATGTTCAGAAAGGACATATCTCTATCAAAAAAGTCTCGTCCGTCGACAATATCGCCTATATTCTCACCAAACTCCTTAAACGTGAATCTTTTAACTATTTTTGTTTTGGTTTAGGAATGATGGAACATATTCCATAAATCATTCTTCATTTCTTCTAGTCATGATTCTAGTCCGTGTTCCATTCCGTGTCGTGACAACTTAATTACATCATCCGAACTATTTTAAGCACTTTTAATTTGCGAAATGCAAATTAAAATGTCACTCGTCCTAAAATGTTTGTCAAATTTTTTGTCCAAAACACCTCCACTGGAGGCGGCCCCCTGATGCGGCCCTCATATTGATATGGGATCGCCACCAGTCGGGACATAATGTCTACACACCATTTTTGTTAAACATAAAATCAAACACTCCCTTCCTCTCTAACTGCAGTGACGGAAATAACCAAAACCCAACAAAAACTTCAAATCGACCAAATTAACTCAAAAAAGGTGTAATCATCTCTAATAATCATTTCTAACATTACAAAATCATCAATTGTAAGTCATTTCATCTATTTTCTTTCAAATTCGTGTCTAGGGTTCATGATAAACACAAAATCGAAAATTAGGGATTTCCATTTTTCTTTTGTTTGTGTGCAATTAGGACTATAATAAACAATTTATAACTAATATGCTTCCCGTAGACATAGGATTTGCATAATTAAGTGTGTTTGTCAAAGTTTTTCATTCGCACAAAAACCCTAATTTTCTTTTAAAATCACTCACGTTAGGAACACCATAAAATTGTTTTAATGCATTGTTAATGCACTCTAAATATGTTTTTGCATACATGCATAATGATCTCATGAACAAAATTCGAAGTACATAATTCATATGTATTTTCCGACATGCTTGGATGAGCAAAATTGAATCAAGGAGCGTTTGGGTTAACTTATAGGTTTTGTTTTATAGTCGAGTTAACTGTTACTCCACATTTGTCACATATAGGCACACACTAGATAAGATTCCATGTTAACATTACGAGTACACAATAATAAAACATGACATTGGTTGTTTTCATGTAACAATGCCTCGTAAAACTGCCAAAGATCACCAAAACACAAAAAGCTACATTTCGATAATTTCACATGAATACACCTCACCTTTAAAAAAATATTTAAGAACCTTGAAATTCGTTGTATTCATGAGTGTCGGGTAGTTTTCTCAGATTCTAATGACATGGTTTACGTTAGATCCATGTTTAGTCATATTGGGTTTTAGTGTCTTCTTGAAATTAACTAACAAATCGTTCCTCGTTTCATTCTTGAATTCTATAGTCAATACCGTGTCAACTACACTCTCGAAGGTCAAGTGTTAATCGAGTTTGTCATCCAAAACCAATTCTTCTCTTATATAATTGTAGAATTCGGTCAAATTCTTAAAATCCCTTTAGTGGTCAATGTTCTTTTACCGACAAGTGGTCACTTGAGGACTTGCAATATAGTGTCCCTACGAGTGGTCCTTATCAAACCAACCCTCCTTGCCCCGATGAAATCAAAAACTATGTTCAAGAGGAACGGGAGGGTCTTGTCACTCGTATCCGTCATGATGTAGTCATTAATGTTGAGGAAAACCAATTTTTAACTCGTGAAATTGTGTCAGTAATGAAAACTTGGGTTGAAATCATTCGGGAAAATGTCTTTTGTCTGGGGGTAACCGGGATCATGTCCCTGCGTGTCTTTGTCACATGCTTTATTGTATCGCTAGGTCCGAGCGATATAATCTTGCATATTTTATTGCAAAACAAATGGAGTTTGTCACTAAACAACCTCGGTTAATTCTACCATACGGTATTTTATTAACTCGATTGTTTAAGCATGTCATGTCCGAGAATCCTGAGTTGTCAAACGATCATTATGTCTTGTATGATCGTGTCAAATGATTGTTTAAGCGAAAGACTCGAAAGGATTATGGAACGAGAAGAGGTCGCTCCTCCACTTCCTCACCATCCGCCTTCGGTCAACCATCCTCCTCTCATCTCAACAATGATGATAATGATGGAAATGACGAAGGGACCTTGCGTGCAAGCACTCCTTCTCCTACTCTTTTTGTTAATTCATTGACAAATGAGGTTCCTCGAGTCTTTTCTAACCCACCCAACATTGACCCAAACATGGAACCATTCTACACTCGCCAAACCAAAATCCTCAATCGACAACTTCAATTGCGAAATGAGCAACGTGGTGGAATAAGGTCAATCAGGAAGGGCATCAAGAATTTATAGAGGAAGAAGAAGAAGTGAGAAATTTGGATAATTGCTATAAGACAATTTAATTTCACTAGCTACTTAATTATAATTGTTAGCACTTAATCCTTACTATATATGATTTGGTACTTAAACTTATGGTATTTAGTAGACCTTTTAGATTTTAGATTGGGCAACGTAACTTGCCTTAGATGATCATTCCATTTTATCATCCTAAACTTATGTGCATGCACTATTGACACTATATGCGTTTTATCATATATATATATATATATATATATATATAAAATTATGCATGCTTAATTATCTCTTAGTCTCATGCCTGTAATTACTTTCCAAATAGAATGTAGAATAGATAGCTTTTGGATTTGAAAGATTTAGAAGTATTAGGAGTTTCTTGGGGTCATAGGATTGGCTGGAAAAGGGAAAACATAGGGAAACTTTTTCTGTACAGGGTTTCAAAATTAGGAAAAACTAGAAAAAATTTCGTTCCTCTAGAGAATGGCCCCCATAAATACCAAGCGGCCCCCTTATATATCTGGGACCGCCACCAGGAGTCATGAGATTTTTCACTGTGTCTCTCCTGATTTTCTGTGTAGTTGACTATCCTCTCTTTTAGTCCCAGCTAGTGTTTCTGCATTTTGCTAAACCATTTTTGGATTCTCCTTTCATAACTCTCATGCTTTACCTCTTTAATCACATTCATCCTAGTAAAATAATCACCTTCACCATGCTCTTCATCATCTTCACCACATTTCTCTTCACCTCTTCCATACCTCCTAGGCTTCCACTCAAGCCTCCTCATCTAACCCTTCAAAGAAAATCAAACTAACCATCATTCCACCAAGACAACTCTTTGTGGCCTAACTAGTGAAGAAGATGACACTACCACACCTTCTCCCATAACATGATCCTCCTCTCCATCTACACCAAATGCACTATCAAAAACTCCATCAACCAAAGATACATCATCTACATTTGGCACTACCTCTTCATTATTTGAGTCAAAATCTCAATCTTTACCTCCTTCCTCTAATGACACACCCTCTCCTTAACCATCCAATCTCTTTCTTGATGATATCATGGATGTTTCTTCAAACCTAATTCCACTCCAAAGTCATCCTTCTCTAGATATCACTCTCTCTTTGTCACCAATCACTCCTTTTGATCACATTCTTGATACCCCTTCACCACCTTCACCACAACCACCACCTCAACTACCTCTCATGGATCATCCCATTTACTTCAACATGTTTGACTATCATGGGGTAAATTATCTTTGTTGCTTTCATAACCGAAATCTCATTTTCTCTCTTAGGTATGAGATGAACTTAATGTTTGCTCACCTTGAGTATCTTCTTACTTCTGCCATTGACACACCTTCTCCACCTCATCCTTAAAATCCTTCATGTCACCACATAATGTTTCACCCTACCTTTTGCTCAAAGTCATTTCCTATGAATCAAGAATCACCTAGGATTTATGAAGTATTTAGTTTATTAGTGTAGTTTATTTAACTTTGGTTCTCATGCTTGAATCTACTTTATTATGAATGAGTTATTTTTATCATTTCTTAGTGTTATAAGCAATCTATGCTTTATTTTATGAATTTGCTTTCTATGAATGAATTTATCTTATGGGTGAATTGTATAAATTATTTTGTTGGCTATTTCTTCTCCACATAGCCAAACATATATATTTGTCGTAATCTTGCTACTAGTTAGAAATGTTTTCTTGCACTTGTATTTCTAACTTGGTTTTGTAGCAAAACATTATAAGCTTGATCCTTTGGTGCCCAAAACGAGGGGGAGCATACATCAAGGGGGAGTCTTGACATCATTGATTTCTTTTTCTCTATAATTCAACGATAAACCTTTTTGGATTCGAAAAAAAGGGGAGAAATGGATTAAAACTTATTAATAACTTATGATTTTTATTCTTATACAAAATGAGTTTATATATTGTCATCATCAAAAAGGGGGAGATTGTTAACAAATAATGTCTAAAAACGTTATTTATATTTTTTGACCTCTCTACGTTTTGAAGATGACAAAATGTAAAAACATTTACGATAAAAATAAACGTTTACATGTTATTAATCGTAAACTTCTATTTCTACGCAAATCACTTAAGGTATGTACAAACAAATCATTAAACATGATTAGTGATAAAGAAAATATTTTTTTTCTTAAACATTACATTTCTACAAAAGTATTTTACAAAAATAAAAATATACAAAATATTTTTATTAATAAAAGAAATGTTTTATTTAAATATATAAAAAATCAAATATGGTTTTCCCCTCAAAATGGAAGCTTCTACACCAGATTTAACCTTCCTTACTAAAAGACAAAAACAGGAGCGTCAGTCTAGTGGCGGCCCCTTGATAGGATGGGCGGCCCCCAGATATATCTGGGACCGCCAGGACCGCCACCAAGAGACGTTGGAATTTCCTGTATATAAATATTGCACTATTCTCAGCAGAAAAACACACCTCTTTGCACGAAATTTTCAGTTATCTTTCTCTCTCTAAAATCTTCTTTCTCTTACTAAATCTCTTGATCACTAACATTGTTTAATCTTGTTTCAAGTGATCCAATCTCATCTTCTTCCTCCTTCTATCAATTGCAAGAGAAGAACACTCGTATTCGCCAAGAAACGAAGTGTTATAGATTAGTGATTTCTCCTATATTCTTTTAAGATCCAAATCTTTATTTTGATTATCTTATGTGATTGTGTAAGATCGGATAGTGTATAAATCCGATAGTGTAGATCTTGTGATTGGTTAGTGTTTGTGAAGTGGTAGATTGGTTCTAGCTAAGATTAGGACTCGACATTTAGCTTAGTGTCAGAAAATAACGTAGGCGACGTGTAAATGGTTTTCTCCGCCTAAAGGGAGCTTGTTGACATAGTAAAATCTCGAGTCGGATACTCGAGGAGTGGAGTAGGACGAAGAGGAGCTTCGTAGACGAACCACCAAATCTTGGTGTCTTGGTTTGGTCGTTCTTTACCTTATCTCTTTATATTGTTTGTGTTTCTCATTTATTGTTTGTATAGTTATTACAAGTAGATAGTTATTTTGATTGGTTCATATTGTTGATTGATTAAACATATTCTCGAATCTAACAATTTTAGAAGTAAAATTTTAAAACGTCAATTAACCTGTAAACTATTCAATCCCCCTTCTAGTTTCCACACCCTATTTTACCAAAAATTCCACAAATATATGAGTGTACCGGTGAATGTAGTAAACTTTAGAACTTAGTTTGGTATACTATTCGAGACCACCATAATAAGTATTATTTTTATAATTGGAGTGACTTGTCTGGATTGGTAAATTTCCAAGAATAAACCAAAAAGCCTATGTCATTTACATATATTATGTGATATTAACTAACTACACTGGTTAGTTAACCTCCGTATAAAACCCTTTTGTTACTCTCATTTTTAGAGTAAGATGCCTCTAGAAAAACCTTCTGAGCTATTTCTTTCATTTTTTACACCACTAAAATATGTTTCGTTACACATTTACACCTTTGCCTACCCTGTAGATTAAAGTCCGTGTTTGGTTGCTAGTTGATTTTGTGTAAAAGTATGTATTTCATGTGTTCGTGTGTGTGTTTCTTATCTTTGGTTAGGTCGGGAATTGCACAATGCAATGGAAATGTGAAAGTATTTTCTTTTATTTTTTGTGTATTTACTACTTTCACTATTATTTTTATTTCTAAATCATGAGCATTATGTAATTATTATCCGGAATTATTATGATCGTGAAGTGGTGAAATTTTACACATTTATTCATTTTCTAGTTGTAAAAAAATAGAAAAAAATAGAAAAATACAAAAAAATGTAAGAGAGAAAAAAAGGAGAGGATTATGAGATAATCGGTTCATCTAAACTTAACCGATCTTATTTTTTATGAGATAATCGATTATTCATTGGTACGTACTATAAACCAACGATGTAAAGTATTGTTGTATATTATTTGAAAGTTGGTCGCAATTTAACCAACTATGTATTTTTGTATCAAGTGGTAAATATCGCCACTATTGTTGTACTATATTATGGATGAATGTGAGTTGGTTGTTATGGGAACGCCAACTAGGTTTGTTTTATGGATCATTGAGAATGATGATTAAGACATCTTTGAGTCTAATTCGTGTCTACCAAACAAAGCGTGGGTTTTCCGTGTTAAAGCGTGAGTTAGTCGATGATTTGTGTCTTTTTCAAGGTTGTGGTCAGGAAAGTAGCTAGCAACATTATTGTTTATTGGTTGGACTTAATCTATCTGTTTCATTATTTTATATTACAACAATTTTATATGTTTCCCATGCCTAATCCCTACCCTATATCATTCTTCATCCTAACCTTTGGTTTACTCGAATGAGGGAGTGAGCAATCGCATGTGTCTCATTCATAGATTTGGATGTGTATGTGTGGTTTTGACGCCCTTGTTGTTGTAATACTATTGGTGAAGATTACTTAATCCTATTCTTTAGCTTATTCGAGTTAAGGAGTGAGCAATCACAAGTGTCGGGGTCATGGATTTGGGCGTGCATTTGTGGTTTTGTCGCCTTTTCTAGGATATTGGTATCAATAGAGATTAAAAAGAATGATCAACCCTTAAGCCTTGTTCCTTTCAACCTATTTTCTTTTTAGATTGTCTACTCCTTAGCTTTAGTGGTAGGAGATGTGTATCCTTGCAAGCTTATGATAGATATACTGTCAGACGACGTGCTAAGAGCGAACTACAAATTCGTTACACATAGATTAGTTTAGGTGATTTGAGTGATTTTGTTTATATTTTGTCGATGGTGGTTTGGTGAGCACTAGTATTGAAATAAAAAATACTTAAAGGAAAAATCCTATACATTCGTTTGGGGTACATTTTCATAAGTTAATTCTAAAGTCTACTTGAGGACAAGTAGGATTCAAGTGGGGGCATATTTGATGACATAAAATAACGTTTAATTATTGGCATCATTTATCACATCTATATTGCTCGTTTTATATTATTATATATAAAATTTTATACTTAATTGCATATCTTTATGAATTTTAGTTATTATCAAGAAATTGGCGAAAGATGGAGAAAAGAATGTGTTTTGAAGCATAAATAGAAGTTCAAGAAAGTCTACAAAATCTAAAGAATACGACTTATCATTCTAGATAAGTACTCCGTATCCAAGACTTAGACAAATTCAAGACCATTGCCTAACTTTGAAGAATACGCCGTATCCACATCAGCAGATACGCCGTATATAAAACCTTGGTTAACTTTTAGAACAAGCACATTTTACCTCCATACGCCGTATTCAGAAGACCTCAATACGCCATATTGAGTGGCGATTAAAGATTATTCTAGAATATTATACTCGTGGAGCCCACGCTGAAGACCCCCAATACGCCGTATCGGACTCCTCCAATACACCGTATCGACCTGATTTCAGAATCTATAAATAGAAAACCTAACATTCAGTTTTTCAGTGTGCAATAGAAGAGCAAAAACTATCAAGTACGATTCTCAAACGATTTTAGAAGACAAGAAGGTCCTGCAAGTGAATTAATTCCATAGGAAAACTCTTGTAATCATTATACTCCGCTATAATCGTCCGGTTAGCATATCGTTCTTTATGAATTCTACTTTAATCGTTATGAATATGATACTGTGTATTGATACAAAGATTATGGGCTAATACATATAGGTATTAGCTAAGTTTATGATAATTTGATGTTTTGATTTGTTTATATCGATTGTTTACTCTTTCGTTGCATGTCAATTATGTTTATCACTTCATACCCGTTTATTGCTTGATTATGTTTTCATCTATCATTCAAATAGGTCTAGGATTACAAATAAAGCGCGGTAACTTAATCGTTATTTAGGCTATAGGCTAGAGTCTGGGATAGATACTACATACAGCTTATCTATATATCTGGATCAATAGGACTACAAATAAGATCCTGGTTCTACCTTTGGTTAAGTGAATGGTAGACTAAGGTAACTTAGGATTACAAATAACGTTCTATTTCCTTGGATAGTTTAATGGATTGTAGACTACCAGTATATAGATAATAATTGGGCATAAGTTGGTAAAGCCTCGATGAGCTAGGTTTCATTATTGTCACCTAGATAGATTATAATTGACAGTGTAAACTTTATGCGGGTTTGGTTGATTGTGACAGGATTAACTGTAAAACAAACCTACAGTTTAAGGAGAAGTACCACCTAACTTTGGAATGATATACCACCAATGAATGTAGTATAATCATTGCACACATAGACAATTCATACATCTTATTTGATTAATCTTGGTTAATACGTTTTTCTTACATAATTGCTTGACTTCTTCTTTATCATTTGTTTATCTGCTTGTGTGTGTTACTTGTCTCATTTATCGCTTCATTAGTTTAGATTAAACCAAAACTTGTGCCAGTCTCTCAGGCTGAACCCCCTCCCTATTTGAGTTAGTTTAGGTTTAATTAGGACTAACATTAGATTACTAGAATACTAGTAAATTGAATTATTAATGCTCACTCTTAGTAATCGACACCCTACTTACCAACGAACCTATAATCGATCAGGTACACTGCCCATTAGTGTTAGTTAATAGGTAAAGTTGGCAAAATATAAATAGTAAAACTTGATAATATAATTACCTATACTAAACGACACATCATTTACATAGTAGAGCCTTTGGAACTTTTGGTAGATAACATCTTAACTTAAACTCATCAAGTTGAATGGACTCTATAGGGTAAATAATGAAGGAAAAATGACTAAAGCAAGTTAGGTTAAGTTTTCTGGAAATTTCTGCTTTAAAATCCGAATCTTATAGGGCTGTTTTGAGTGTCTAAAACTTAACTCCTCTTGTCTTGATATTTTGAAATTATACATTTTTACCTTTAAATCAAGCTTTGAATGAGTAAAATCGGATAAGAAACGAAGGAGTTATGGCCATTTTAAGTCGTTATTTAAGTTAGGACAACAAGCTTTTTAAAGGGTTTTTTAGACTAAAATTTGTGTTTTACTTATTTTCTTAAGTGTTTAGACTTGCCAATCTTTATATAGACTTAGTACAAGTATATAGGGGTGATGTAACTTCATTAAACTCATATTTATTAATTTCATATCTTGTCATAAACCTAAAGTGTCCTTATATTAAATTAGGTCGCGGTTAGGACTTATGCTATTTTATACTTGATCGTATTTTTCGGTTGTACAATTTGATTGAGGTGAGTTTCATAGCCCCACTTTTTACTCGTTTTATGATTATTTTGTAGCCCTTGGGGTGAGATACATGCTTGCTTTTCATACGGACACAAGTAGCTTTTAAACTATTACGGATTAGCCTAAGTACATGTAATCCCACTTTTAGTTCCATTATCATGAACCGTTAGTTATGGCGTGTAAGCACAAATGTTGTAAAGTAATTAGTCTAAAGAGGGGATTGAAATTTTTGGTTTTCTAAGTTTGTATTTATGACATTTCGTGAGGACACGACAATAGCTTAGTATGTGGGATTTTGGTATGTGTTAATTTACACATACCTTTTACCTAATTAATTAAGCTAAAAAGACAAAAAAATGACCAAAATCAGATAAAAATGCATTGTATTTGCTTGTTTTTGTGTTTGTGTATGTGTAGGTAACGGATATCAAGAAAAGGACAAAACTAGACAAAACCGGACACGGGATTGAAAAAGCGTGAAAATACCGAAGTCGAAGGCATACCCATCTTCTATGGACCAACCCGGACCTATTTTAGTAGGCCGGGTCAACCCATTTAAATTATATCCATACTAAACCTTAAGCCTAAAGTATAACAAGTCCAAATTCATATAACTTCAATCCATAACCCTTTTTCCTGGCCCATAACCAAGCCCAATCCACTTTTATAAAACACAGGGTCAAACATCCGGTCAAATAGAAGAAGTACTGTACATCTTTTTCACCGCCACTTTCCCTCCCATTTCATTTTCACCAAACATAACACCAGGGTAAATCATCTCAATCACCTACGTACTCCCATCCTTCTAGAAGCTAGAAACTGACACGTCTGACACTCAGGAGTCCACGCTGGCGATCCTAAAGAATATGATTGGAGGATGTGACGTGCACTCAAATTAAGGGCTGTGATCATTGGATTTAGAGTTGGTTATGATTGGATGGTCAGGATTAGAGATTGGGGAGCGTCCAGAGGGCTAGAAGCTTCACCTCACTCCTATAAAAGGAGGCCTCACCTCACAGAGCAATCTATCTAGGACATAGGGTAGAATTAGCTTATTTAGTCATTTTTAGCTTATTGTTTTCAATTTGATGTAATTTTCTTCTTAAAAGCTTGTATTCAGTTTAAATAATCAATAAAAGTTCAGTTTTCTTATAGTTAATATTCAATTCGTGTTTTTACCTTATTGCACTATGGTTTAAATAAGTTCATTTATAATCTAATAAGCTCAATAAGCTTTCTGAATTACTAATAAGCTAGTGTATACTCAGTTAAGCTTTCAAAGCTTAACTGAGCCTATTAACTCTCAAAAAGCTCTCCCTAAATATACCTCAGCATTAATTGGAAGGGAAGCCATATTTAGAAGGGCTTCCATGACCTTACCAGCTTATCATAGATAAGCTGGAGCTTATTAGATAAGCTCTAAGAGCATATGATCCCTGTTTAAGCAAGGGAAATTGTAAGTTCACTCTTTATTGCTAATTTTAGTTTAATGTTGTTGATTACTAGAACAGCTTATCATTGCTTATTTTATGTTAGATTTTGCTTAATTGTCTTTAATTAGCTTAGTTCTTTATCTGCTAGTCCAAGTTTGAGCTTAAATTCAGGTCTGAGTAGCTTAAAATGGAAAATAACTTTTTTAAAGGGGTGTTTGGATCTAACAGTACTAACATAAGTTAGTACTATTGGACCATTTTTGTCACTTAAATCCAAATTCATAAGCTCAAACTTAGCTTCAGAGTTAGTTTAATTTAGTTCTTAAAGGTTTAATTTCAAGTTGTAGGGTCTTAGCAACTATGGTTTAAATCTATGGTATTTTGGTCTTACATCTTAGCTTATTTGATTAGATCTTGTTAGGGAGCTTATTAGTATCATTTTTGTGCTTGTTAGAGTGTTAAAATGCAGTAGCAAGTAGTATTTGAAAGAATGCAATTGATTTTTATCAAATTCATATCTGTCATAAGTTTTTCAAGTTTTTGAAAAGTCAAATTTCAATAGCTAATTTAGATAAGCTCAAATAAGTTTTAAGGTCTGATTTTGGTTCAATAAGCTCTTTGGACATTAAGCTTCATCTGCTTTTAAGTTTGAAGTTTTAACTTTAGCTTTTACTAGCTTAAATCTTAGGCTGAATTAGCCATTTTTATCTTTTAATAAAAAATTGAAAAACCAAAAAAATAGTGTAAACTGCCTGAGCAGCTTTTTCATTCATCTTTTCCTTAGCTTATTTGATTTTCAAAATGCTTTTTGATTGTTGTTTTAGATAGATTTTAGCATGATCTTCAAGGTTTTTCAAGTCATTTAGCCATAAGGATCCATTAAAATGCTTAAAAATAAGCTCAAAAGTACCTAGTTGGCTGTTTGGTAAACAGTTTTGAGCCAAAGTGCTTGTTTGATTTTCTCAGCTTATGGCTTATTGTTTTTGCTTAAATTTTGTTCAAACTTGCTTATTAGGTTAGTTTTTAAGTGTTTGTAGCTTAATTAGTTTTGGTTTGAGCTTATCCAAGCTTATAAGCTTTTTCAGTCAAGTGTAAAAGTCTAAAACATTTTAAGTCACAACTGTCACTTCTATAAAGCTTATTTTCTAGCTTAATAATCAGTTTCACAAAAAGTTTCTTTTACAAAAGGTGTTTAGAATAAGCTTTTTAATAAGTTTGTGCAAAAAGTTTTGCAAAATAAAAATGTTAGGGTATAGGGAAGTCAAGGGTGAGCAGGGCTCGAACCCCCGACCTCAACCTTAACCCCAACACTTTATCACACACTCATCACACCACTGCGCCCTTGGGACTTTTACGTCTAAGGGTGCACACAAAATTCATTTAAACACTTTTTGCAACTCTTTGGTATTAAGCACTTCGAGTGCTTATTTGATTTTTCCAGGCTTATTCGTTTAAGCTTATTCTTGGCTTTTAACTTTCCTTCATTCTTTACTTCTTTTTCAACTTTTAGGCTTTTTCTAGGATTTTTAATTCAAAGTTTAGTATTTTTCTTTCATTTTATTAGTTTAAAAACTTTAAAAAATCATAAAAAATTAAATAAAAATCAAAAAAATAAAATTCTTTTTCTGAAAATTTTCTTTTATTAGTTAGAAGGTTTAGAAATTAAATTTGCGTTCGTAGGGCTTAAATTTGTCATACTTGCTTATTAGTCGCGTTTTTACTTTCCCGTTTACGTTTTTAGTTTAATTGTAGTTGCCTTATTTGATTCCGTGCTTTTACTTGCTTTCTTTTGCGTTTTTAGAATTAGTAATCAAAAACAAAAATTCTTGTTATTCAAGCATCAAACAAAATACTTTCGTGAAATTCAAATTCACTTCTCGTCGGGATACGACATCCGGGAGATATAATTTTGTTTGTCCTCAAGTAATTTTCTTATCAAACAGGATACTTACTATACTATAATTAGTTTGAGATGTTTAGGTTATATATATTTAATTATATATAGACTATTTGGATCGAATCAAATTTTTGGCGCCGCTGTCGAGGAGAGGTGTACGATCTACACGTGGTGTTTGAAGTTAGTGCCTTGAAGATCTTTTCTTTGGAAAATTTATTTTCGTACTTATTAAAAATATAAAAATCCAAAAATATTTTCTTTTTATTTTTTATATTAATATATAAAATACCAAAAATATTTTTATTTTTATTTTTATAAAAAATCTAAAAAAATATTCTCCTTTATCCTCTTATTACGTTTAATTCTTATCTTCTTTTCTCTCTTATCCGTTTAATTCTTCGACATGTCTTCATATAACCATTTTGGTTGCTCGTGGTGTGGAGGTCCGTTTAATGGTGGAAACTGCCCGGGCTGTAGCAGTGTAGGATCCGGAAATGAGTTTGTCTATGACCCAAATCCTTATTCTTATAATGAAACACCCAACTTCTTCAACCAACCTCCACAACACTGTCTTAAGCAGGACTTTGAACCTACGACCATTTGGTTGAGGAGTTTCTCACACAACATGGGGTACCATTGAGACACAAACCATTTAGTCTTCCGTCACACTATTTACGAGGTGAGCAGAAAACGCACCGCAAACCGCAAATCCCGCAAAAAATAAAACCAGATCGGTTTTAAGAAAAAAGAAAAACCGCAAAATGCGGTGCGTTTGCGGTTTTACCCGTAAAACCGAACCACAAAACCCGCACCGCACTGCACATTAATTATTTAAAATCGAAAAACGAAACATTGATTATTTAATATGTGTTATAAGGCTTATGGTTCATATAATTATTAATATTCTTATAAGTAATAAGTGTGTGTTTACATTATATATACATTCATTGTTATAACAAAAAAACTAACATCGTAAAACAAAAACCGCAAAACCCGCATTAATTATATAAGTCACAAGTGATGGTGCGGTGTGGTTAAAACCCGCAAAAAACGAAACTGCAAAATGTGGTGCAGTTCGGTTTCCATTTTTATAAAAACCGCAAGTGCGGTTGTGGTTCCATTTTAGTCAAAACATGCATCAAACCGGACCATGGTCACCCCTAATTACCACACATGCATGCACTTTCATTTATTATTTTCAACAAATTCAAATTCTTTTGACTTATTCAATGTCCATCTACATCCCTGTGATATTCACCAACCCTTCATTTATTTTGCTTTACCAAACTCGTTTCTCATTTATTGACATATCACTTATGTATTTACTATTTAGCCTCAAATACAAAAAGCATAGGATCTATTTTGGCTCATTAAACCCCTCTCTCAACTACTTTTCTTCCTACAAACATTTTCAATAAAAGCTCATAAACTCGCTAAAAAACATCATCTTTTTTTAAAGGCAACAATTACATAGTCACAAACATAAGGCAAAAAATACAATACACGGCATCCCCCGCCACTAATCAAGCTAATTAATAGTGAGAGAGACCCAAAAAACAAAAACAAATACAACTAACAAAATGAGACAAGCTAACTCACAAACATAATGAACCAAATGGCAAAACCAAACACCACCTGACAAAACATATAGAAACATAGATATCCAAATGAGAGCCAGGCGCATAAAAGAAACTCCTATGAACCTAAGGAACCCACAGGCGAAACCCTCTACTCGAAACATAACATACATCAGACAGAATTCTTACTGAAAGGCTGAACACTTGCAAAAAAAACATCACATGTAGCAAACAACAACCACTTGCGGTAGACTTGAAGAAGAAACAAAAGGACATGAACAAAACCACATCCCAGCCACTTCCAAGCCCATTAGAATAGATACTAAAAATGAGAAACCACTCCAACATCCTATTGGAATAACTGATTTGCTTTATTATCATTGACTCGTTATTACAATTTATTGTACTTTGAGGATCATTCTAGAACCCAAAACACAAGTGGGCTAAGCCTATCAATAAATATGAAAAGCCCACAAGCTTATACAAACTACAGTCTAACACTCCCCCGCAGTTTGAGCGAGAGATGGCCGAAAACTCAAACTGATACGAAATTTCTCAAAAAGCGCATACGGTAGTCCTTTGGTGAAAATGTCAGCATATTGGTAACGAGATGGTACATGAAGAACACGGACCTGACTACGAGCAACCATATCACGGACAAAGTGTATATCAATCTCAATATGTTTGGCTAGCAGATGCTGAACATGATTAGCGGTCATATATATAGCACTAACATTGTCACAATAGATAAGGGTGGCAAATAATAATGATGTATGAAGCTCTCTGAGAAGATTACGAAGCCATGCAGTTTCAAAAACAACATTAGCAACACCTCTCAGCACTTGATCTAAAGAGAGTATGTTGTCGTTTGGCTGACCATGAGAGTAGATTATCTTCTAAGAAAACACAATAAACAGATGTAGACCGCCTGGTAGTAGGGCAACCAACCCAATCAGCATTGGTATATGCAACAAGAGAACCTGTATTGGATGCATAAAGTTGGAGCCCCGAATCCAATGTACCACGAACATATCGGAGAACTCTCTTTAGAGCTGCCAAACGAGGCTCTCGAGGATCATGCATATGAAGGAAAACCTGTTGCACTGCATAAGAGATATCTGGACGAGTAAATGTAAGGTACTGTAAACCACCTGCAAGACTCCGATAAAGAGTAGGATCAGAAATTGGATCCCCGTCATAACCAAGTTTGGATTCTGTGTCAACTGGCGTCCTAGTTGGATTACAATTAGCCATATGAGCCTTGTCCAAAAGCTCCATAGCATATTTCTTTTGAGACAAAAACATGCATGTAGAGTCACGCATAATAGAAATCATCAAGAAGTAATTAAGCGCCCCCAAATCAGTCATATCAAACTCCTTATCAAGAGTGGAGATAATACGTTGATGTAAATTCGTAGAAGATGTCGTTAGTACAATATCATCAACATAAATCAATAAATATGCAACCTCAGAACCGTATTGATATATGAACAAGGACGAGTTACAACCACTAGACGAGAAACCAACCATGTATGCATAACCTGAAAAACGTTGAAACCAAGCACGAGGTTCTTGTTTCAATCCATATAAAGATATCTGTAATCGACACACATGAGAGGGAAACCGAGCATCTACGAAACCTGGTGGTTGATACATATACACAGTCTTAGAAAGGTCACCGTTAAGAAATTCATTCTTAACATCAAGCTGATGAATAGGCCAATTTCGAGACAAGGCGAGACATAGAACTGTGTGAATGGTAGCTGGTTTAACAACAAGACTAAAAGTATCCTCACAATCAACACCAAACTGCTGACTACGCCCATTAGCCACCAAACGAGCCTTATACCTGCTTAATGAACCATTGGCATGATATTTATGCCGGAACAACCACATTAACGTTTGGTGGTTTCGGAACAAGAACCCAGGTACTGTTTTTAATTAAAGCATTATATTCATCATACATAGCATCTTGCCAATTAGGATTTGATAACGCAACAGAAGGAGACTTGGGAATAGGATAAATATGAGAAGTATGACCATGAAAATGAGGGTTGGGCTTAACGGTGCCAACTTGGGCACGTGTGACCATAAGGTGAGTCCAGGTGGGAGGATTAGGTATCGTGTATGTAGTTGCTGAAGTAGGGGTCGTATAGGCAAAATTAGGTTGGGTCGTGGATTGTGTAGTGGATTGTGATGTGTTGTGGTGGGTGGAGTGTCTGGATGGGCTGAGGGTGGTGTGACGCTATGTACTGGGCTAGGTGTTGGGCTAGGAGTTGGTTGATATTGGACCATAGGGGTAATAGGTGTATGTGAAGTCGTAGGATGTTGGGTTGTATTCTGAATAACATGTTGAAGTATTAGAGATGGAGTAGGGTCGAGAAAAGTGTAAGATGTAGGTTGTGATGGAGTGAAGAACCATACGGAAACTGGAGTTCATCAAAGGTTACATGGCGAGAAATAATGATTTTGTTAGTGGAAAGGTCAAGGCATCAATACCCACGATGGTAAGCGGGGTATCCGAGGAAAAATACAACGGGTGGCACGCGGTGCAAGTTTATGAGGGGAATGAAGGTGTGGGTAACAAAGACAACCGAAGATACGCAATCGAGAGTAGTCAGGTTGTTTGTTTAATAGTTTAGTGCAAGGCATCTCATTTTGAATGGCAGATGAGGGTAGGAGATTGAGTAGGTAGGTAGCCATATGTTATGCCTCGACCTAAAAGGTGGGTGGAAGGTGAGCCTGGAAAAGAAGGGTGCGAATGACATTATTAATAGTGTGGATCATTTGCTCTGACTTTCCATTTTGTTGTGACGTTTTTGGGCAAGAAAAATGGACGTGAATGCCATTTTGGGCAAACAAGTTTAGGAGATTGGTGTTGTCAAACTCACCACCATGGTCACACTGAAAAGCCACAATATCACACTTGAACTGATTATTTACATACGAACAAAAATATAGGAATTTCTGAAAAACTTTGGAGTTAGTACGCAGAGGATAAATCCACAAATAATGAGAATAATGATCAAGAAATAACACACAGTATTTAAAACCACCGGAGCTAACAATGGGAGAAGTCCAAATATCAAAGTGCACAATCTCAAAAGAACGAGTAACAATAGAATCTGAACTAGCAAACGGAAGTCTCACATGTTTGCCAAGCTGGCACGCATGACAAAGATGTGAGGACTTCTCTTTATTATAAGAAATAAATTGACGAGACATAAGAGAACGTAGTACGTCGGCATTGGGATGCCCGAGGCGTTGGTGCCACGTACTAGGACTCACAGAAAGCAAAGCATGAGGAGTGGGAGAAGGCTGTGTAACTGGGTAAAGATCTCCCGAACTATCGCATCTAAGGTGGATATGACGGTTTAAGAAACCCTTTACTGAGAATCCAAATGTATCGAATTCAATAGTACAATTATTATCTCTATTGAATTGACGAACGGATATAAGATTTTTGATGATATTAGGGTGACAAGAACATTATGTAAATGTAAATGACGATTAAGAGAAGGCAAGAAACTATGGCCGGTGTTGGTGACAGGTATAGATTTACCATCACCAACACACACGGATGGATATAAACAATGATTAACGTAGATTACTTGTTTGTGAGTTGAGGTGAGAAGAATCACATGTATCCATATTCCATGTAGGATCTGGTATAATCATGGTGCTAAAAGTACTTGGAAGCACTGTTTCTCGAGTCGGGATCATGCCGAGAACCGGGCTTAATAAACCTGCTTTTGTGGATTGATAATTGGTGGGCCTCCTGTTACTATTAATCCGTCGTGTACCAAACTTAAACATCAAACCAGCCATATATTCAATAAAAACAATTGCTCCGAATATGCCAAATCAAACCAATATTGGAACTTGCTTCCAAACGAGAAACTCAATATAATATTACAAACAAAGATAAGTCAAAGTTCAAACCAAATATCCTAATGCTGGTATATGATATCCTTCATCCAAAAGTATTCTTATTTACAACTGTTATATGAATTTACACATATAAAAAAAGATAAGGGTAAAGAAAGAGGATAATATTCGATTGATGCGTGAGAGGGGAGAAGAAAAAAAAACTGTAAGATTTAGATAAAATAGGAGAGGATCATGGCTCTTGATTATTAGAATAACTGATTGATTATCATTGACTCATTATTATAATTTATAGTACTTTGAGGATCATTTTAGAACCCAAAACACAAGTGAGCTAAACCTATCAATAAATATGAAAAGCCCAAAGGCTTATACAAACTACAGTCTAACGCATCCTAGATCACCCTCAAAACCTTCACAGAAGAATGCTACATTTTAAGGAGTCACTGAACCACTATTGCCACTCAAACATCCATTTTCTTTTTTCTCTCCTCGTGATCCACTCGTAACTTTTGATTTGAATGTCTTGAAATATTTTATTTATGCTCGTGACTTGCCCTTTAAAAACTCTCTCATTTCTGGATTTTCATATGTAATACCCGGAAGTCCATATCACTGCTTGCCACAACCGAATAAGAAGATTAGGAATGAAGACGTTTCCACAAGAAGAAAATAATTCCCCAATGGAAACACACTAACATTCCCAACTCTCCACCAATTAAAAACATTTTCCCAAACACTCATAGCGAAGTTACAAAAAAAACATCATCTTTAGTCTCATTCAAGTTCAAATCTCTACCGCCACTACAACAATACTACATTTCAGGACCATCCCACTTCACACGACCGCCAACATGCAACAACTACTTTACCACACCACCATACAACAACTCCTTCACCACACCACCACTCAACTGCTCTAGGGCTTCAACGTTTAACATTTAATTTTCATTATGTATTGATATTGATTTATATTTTGTAAAAAAATTTGTTGGATGAAATATTTAACTTTGCTTAACTGATATGGATGTTGAGGTTGATGTTTTTGTTTGGATTTAACTATTGTTGTAATGTTTTACACTATGTTTAATAGCACATGATGGGCTTTAAAAATGTTTTTTTTGATATCCTTATATAAACTTTAAATAAAAGTTACACGAGTGGTTGTTATAAGTACAATCGCGTATATTTTATTCACATCACATTAACTCGTGCTTAAATTTAATATTTATAATTATTTTAATAATAGTTTAACCGTATTTAATATTCAAACATATGTACGAATGAGTTAAACTTATAAAATGGAATTATAATGAATCTTTATTGAACGCATATAGTAAATATTTTTCTTCATATATACTTACTTAAACTAATAAAGAGGATAAACATGAGTTATTCGTATACGTATAACATCGTGTAATTATTTAACATACACTATAATTCGTGCTTTCGTTTTAATATTAATAATCTTGTGTATATATATGTTGTATTTTTAAAACAATATATGTTGTATTTTTATAATGTGTGACTTAATGATAAATCAGTTGCATCAATGGTTATCTAATTTCCTATAGTGTATTACCATGATCGTAGTTGGTTGGATTCTTATATTTGATTGTACTAAGGTGTATCTTTTGTTGTGGCAATAGTTTTGATTCAATCTGACGCATCATATATTCGACCACATTTTTTCAGTTAATTAGTTTGACCACTCACAAAAGGATATTAACATTAATATATATAACAAAGAGCAGTATATTTTGGGAGGCGCTTTTTTTCACCAATCCCGGGAAACAATTTACGGAATTAAACATTTGGGATGTCGTTTCGTTGCAAAGTTAGTATTTAACGACACTGTATGGAAATGGCCCTTGATTTATCGTTCAGTTTCAAAGTTAGTCCTTAAATTAAACCCCGCGCTCCGCAGCGGAGCGCGGGTTAAAAACCTCGTGTATGACAAAATACAGTGTTTTAGATGAAGGGTATGATACACATTGTATATGTAAATTATAATTATAAGATGTTTTGAATTTTAATTTGGACATATATGTAATATTTAAATTTTACGAAGGATATATATGCGATTATAAGTTAACTTTAGACATATATGTAATTATAAGTCTTTCGAATGATATATATGCAATTATAATTTACCTTGAATATATATGTAATTATTAGTCTTTAGAGGGATATATGGGATTCCCTCTAAGAAAATGTTATCAATTTTTTTTATAGTTTTATATATTTGCAAGATTGCAAGTTGTGATTAAAAAAATTTCTTTTATGTCATTTTTTTAAAATTGATTTTAAGCGTGATTTATCATTATTTATGTTTAATTTGTTAATAACTTATTAAAGCTAGCAATTAATATATTATTAGTGAGTTCTTAACTTTTCACATTATTTCATTTAATTATATTGTAATAAACAGGGAACAACGTGTATTTTGTGGAGCATTGCGTTTGAAAAGATAAGGGTAAAGAAAGAGGATAATATTCGATTGATGCGTGAGAGGGGAGAAGAAAAAAAAAACTGTAAGATTTAGATAAAATAGGAGAGGATCATGGCTCTTGATTATTAGAATAACTGATTGATTATCATTGACTCATTATTATAATTTATTGTACTTGAGGTTCATTTTAGAACCCAAAAACAAGTGAGCTAAAAACCTATCAATAATATGAAAAGCCCACATGCTATACAAATTCAGTCTAACGCATCTAGATACCTCAAAACCTTCAAAAGAAGAATGCTACATTTTAAGGGAGTCATGAACACTATTGCAACTCACACATCATTTTCTTTTTTTCTTCTCCTCGTGATCCACTCGTAAACTTTTGGATTTGAATGTCTTGAAATATTTTATTTATGCTTGTGACTTGCCCTTTAAAAACTCTCTCATTTATGGATTTCCATATGTAATACCCGAAAGTCCATATCACTGCTTGCCACAACCGAATAAGAAGATTAGGAATGAAGACGTTTTCCACAGAAGAAATAATTTCCCAATGGAAAACACACTAACATTCCCAACTCTCCACACATTAAAACATTTTCCAAACACTCATAGCGAAGTTACAAAAAAACATCATCTTTAGTCTCATTCAAGTTCAAAATCCTCCGCCCTACAACAATACTACATTTGAGGACCATCCCAAATCACACGACGTCCAACATGCAACAAAATACTTTACCAACACCACCATACAACAACTCTTCACCACACCATCCACTCAAAACTGCTCTAGGGCTTCAACGTTTAACATTTAATTGTTCATTTTGTATTGATTTTGATTTATATTTTGTAATAAATTTGTGGAATAAATATTAACTGTGTTAACTGATATGGATTGTTGAGGTTGCTGTATTTGTTTGGATTTAACTATTGTTGTTATGTTATTTACACTATGTTTATAGCACACTGATGGGCTTAAATATGTTTTTTTTTTGTTTATCCTTATATAATCTTTAAATAAAAGTTACACGAGTGGTTGTTATAAGTACAATCGAGTATCTTTAATTCACTCCACATTAAATCGATGCTTAAATTTAATATTTATATTTATTTTAATAATAGTTTCACCGTATTTAATATCAAACATATGTACGCAATGAGTTAACTTATATAATGGATATTTTAATGATATCTTTATTGTACGCATATAGTAAAATATTCTTTCTTCATATATCTTATTAAACTAAATAAAGAGGATAAACTATGAGAGTATTCGTATATATAGATTATAACATCGTGTATCTTATTTAACATACACTATAATTCAGTTGCTTTTCGTTTTCATTATAATAATCTTGTGTTCTATATTGTTGTATTTTTAAAAAAACTTTATGTTGTATTTTTATAATGTGTGGACTTAATGTTAAATCGTGCATCAATGGTTATCTAATTTCCTATTTAGTGTAATACCATGATCGTGTTGGTTGGATTTCTTATTTTGATTGTACTAAGGTGTATCTTTTGGTTGTGGCAATAGTTTTGATTTCAATCTGACGCATCATTATTCGAACACATTTTTTAAGTTAATTAGTTTGACCACTCACAAAAGGATATTAAACATTAATATATATAAACTAAGAGCAGTATATTTGGGAGGCGCTTTTTTCACCAATCCGGGAGGAAACAATTTACGGAATATTAAACATTTGGGATGGCGTTTTTCGTTGCAAAAGTTAGTATTTACGACACTGTATGGAAATGGCCCTTGATTTATCGTTCAGGTTAAAGTTAGTCCTTTAAATTATACCCGCGCTCCGCAGGGCGGTGGGCGCGGCGTTAAAATCCTCGTGTACGACAAAATACAGTGTTTTAGATGAGGGTATGATTACACATTGTATGATGTAAATTATAATTATAAGTGTTTTGAATTAAATTTGCGACATATATGTAATATTTAAATTTTAGAGGATATTATATGCGATTATAAGTTAACCTTTAGACTTATATGTATTATAAGTCTTTCGATATGATTATTATATATTGCAATTATAATTTACCTTGAATATATATGTACTTATTAGTCTTTAGAGGGATTTATGGGATTCCTCTAAGAAAATGTTATCGATTTTTTTTTAGATGGATGGTGTGGATGAGTCCCCTAGTATCCAACCTTTTTTTGGTATTCAATATAACTCTCCTCGTCGACATTTATATTGTCGTAAAGTAAATATAGGCTAAGTTTTTTGAATTTATAATTCATTTTCTTCTTTGTAAACTTAGTTATATAAATAAAAAGTTGAGGGTATTTAGTTTCGTGTAATCTTCAGTGGCGGAATCAAGAAAATAGATTGTGAGAGGCAAATTTTTTTTTGCATTTAACAATAGCAACAAAATGCGGAAAAAAATATAGTATCCAAGTGATAAATCGCGTATTGTTACTTAGAGATGAAAGATTTATAAGGTTTTAGAGCGTTGAATGTTAGGTTTTAGTATATGTGTAGGGAGCAATTTGAGTTTTTAGTAGAGGACACTTTCTAGAAAAAGCTCAAAATTGAAAAAAAAATTACAATAAAATCTCATCTTGTCGGGTTAGCCATGAAGGGCACCCCCCATACTACATACACGTGTCCGCCCTGGTTATCTTATTCTAGTCGTTATTTGTGTGTATCTCATGTCGTTCATATTATTGTTGTATGTGTTGGATACAAATCTGTGATCTAACATTCCGCATAGGACTCTGTAAGAAAACGGTTACACTTTTATTAATAAAATTGTTGGGATTTATTAAATCTGGCTAACCAATTTAGCCACGAGTGCGCAGCGGATGGATCTAGTTATGACAAGTAGGTTAACACATATTAAATAAAAAAAGCGTACCTTTTGCGATTATTCTTGAATACAATGAGCGTCTAAAACAAACGCCTCTACGGTTGCTCACACAAACACGTCAAGCAAGTATGTAAGAATTTGCTAGTCTTATCTTCACGAACAAGCACCAAGTGTAATATCAAAACCAAACGCACGCCTTGCGTTCCCTTTTGAAGTCGAACCAATATAACAAACCCTAATTAGGGTTTATATCAATCAAACCCTAATTCGTCACTATTTGAGGAATCACCAATTAACCACCACGCGTACCTTGAATTAGTCAAGCAAGGAGATCAAGTAAAAGTGGAAAACCAAAACCCTAAAAGGGTGTTTGGTTGAATTCGGTTATGGGGAGAGAACCGAAATTCCCTTAGGGAATTCGGTTAGGGTTTTTAGGAGAAGGGAGAGAGCACCAAAAACTTAGGTGATTAGAGAATGGATTAATTAAAGAATGAGGGATATGGGGTGTGTTTATATAGGCACCCCAATACCCTAAATCTTGTAGGAAAAGATTAGTATAATTCCCATAATTAAAAACAAATCTTTCTCCTTCCTTTTTCTCTTCTCCCAACCGAACAAACACCCCCTCTAGACCCTTTGTGGGTTTCGGCCAAACAAGGGGATCCACAAGGTTCGGGTTTTGTCCAGTTTAGTCCCTTGGTTCTATATTTAGAATATATTATATAATTAATTAAACAAGTAATTAATTAAATAACTATTTAAATATAAATCGTGAAGTAAACCATACTCTTCGTATTTAACGTGTGTGCCCCCAATAGGCTCACGTATTTCTAACGTATAACTTGCGGAACCGACTACCAAATTCCAACAGCTCCCACTTGGGAGGCGGAGTAGCAGGCTTGCAGATATACTGATAATTGGCAATGTCTAGCAAACACACACAATTACCTTTAGATTAGAAATACTTGAGATAAAAGTTTCAAGAACAATCTCAGCTTTCAATGGTTATGTATTATCTTGCTATATAATCATCCCTTTGTTCAGATACCGTTAAACTATGGATATGGATCATAACTCATTCCATATAGTTTAACATTTTAGTTTCTCGTTATAGAAATAATTCAGATATACCAAATGTAATCAAGAATCATCTTGGATTACCCTTTGGGAACGGCCATTCATTTATCTGATTAAATCTGGAGAAGGGCCCAATGGTATCATTCTGCACATATAATGTGGAGGAACAAATCCTTTATTGACTACAAGTGTTGTGGATGCTGCTTCACATACACTCTGAAAAATAGCTTTTATAACTACCATATTCCAAGACAGCGTTTGGCTATAATTACAAAAAGTGATATCCGCACATACAAAACTTGTTTGTATCTCAAGTCTAAGGATAATTATTTAACCATTTTCGACATTTACTCATGACAAGGATCCAAAAGTTAATATTCGAAAGTTGGGGTATCCAATATGCATCCTTTATGAATACATATGAGTTTGGCGAGAACAATCCATATATTCAAAAAATACAACCAACATTCACATTTGCCTTACATAATAATATTCCTATATTGTTAACCGACAAAGGACATATTTAGAATGATAAATCATTCATGGATTAAACATGCAAAAATAGAATAACAATTATGATATGAATAAAAAACAAATTCCAAGCATCTTTATTCATCAAATAAATATTGTCTTACAATTCTAAATTATTCAAATACTAATTAAACACGGAATTACATGAGACTACTAGCTGGTATCAAACCAATTTTCCTAGTCAATTTAGAATGCTTAGGAAAAGCTAAAGCCTTTGTAAAAGGGTCAGCTAGATTGTCATCTGTGTCAACTTTTTCTATCCTCGCATCGCCCAAATCAATGGTTTCTCGAAGATAGTCAACTTTTACGTGAAAATGTCGTGCACCTTTAGTGACTCCATAATCATTTGCTATTGCTATGGCTCCAGTATTGTCACAATACATTGTTATGGGTTCTTCAATTGTGGGAACAACATTAAGCCTAGAAATGAATTTGTGAATCCATACAGCCACTTTCGATGCGTCAAATACAGCGATATATTCAGTATCTGTAGATGAAGTTGTAGAAATACTCTGCTTTGTGCTTTTCCAATCAACAACACCTCCATTCAAAATGAACACATATCCTATCTGAGACTTCAAGTCATCAGCATCCGCCAGATATCTAGCATCAGTGTAGCAAGAAACCTCAAGCTCTCGTTTCATATCACCTTCATAAACCATAAACATATCCTTAATGTTCGGAAGATACTTAAGAATATTCTTAACAGTAGTCCAGTGAAGTTCACCAGGATTCTGTTAAAATCGGCTTGTTATGTTCTAAGCGAACGCAACATCAGGATGGGTACATCTTACAGCATACATGATTGAACCAACAACCAAAGCGTATGGAACATTGCTCATGCGCCGCTTTAAGCTGGTGTCAAGGCACCATTTGACTTACTCAATTTCAGCTTTTCTTGCATTGGGATAGTTCTACGTTTGGAATTTTCCATGTAATATCTTTTTAAGATTTTCTCAATGTAAGCACTTTGACATAAACCAATTAACCATTTAGATCTATCTCGGTAGATCTTGATTCCAAGAATATATGCAGCTTCACCTAAATTTTTCATGGCAAAACATTTTCCAAGATAGGATTTTACATCTTGTAATATTGAAATATTGTTTGCCATGATTAATATGTCGTCGACATATAAGATTAGGAAAGTGACATAACTCCCACTAGCTTTCTGATATACACATGGCTCATCATGATTTTGAGTGAAATCGAATTTCTTGATTTCATCATCAAATCGCTTATTTTATTTCCTAGATGCTTGCTTAAGTCCATAAATGGAACGCTTGAGCTTGCATACATGGTTAGGATATTTTGGATTAACAAAACCTTCAGGTTGCGCCATATAGACTTCTTCAAAAATATGTCCATTGAAGAAAGCAGTTTTGACATCCATTTGCCAAATCTTCGGTCACATAGAAACGGCAGCTATGGCAAAAAATCCTTATAGCACTTATGTCAACAACAGGAGAAAAAGTTTCTTCATAATCAACCCCCGTAGGTTTGAGTGAAAAAAAGCCCAAGAGGAGACTTAAAGGTGTGTACTGCACCCTCCTTGTCGGTCTTCTTCTTGAAGAGCCATTTATGACCAACAGTTTTAGCGTTAGGAGGAAGTTCTACAAGCTCTTAAACGTCGTTGTCTTTCATGGATTGCATTTCCACATTCATAGCAGCTAGCCATTTTTTAGATTCAGGATCCATTAATGTAGCTTTATAGTTGGCGAGTTTACCAAGATCCCCCAACTCGTGTTCCACAACATCGATATACAAGCACATTCGATCTAGGGCACATTTTGTCCTAGTGGACCTACGAATGGGATTGATATCACTTTTAGGTTCATCAATTTCTTGATCATCCACTTCATGATTTAAGCTAGTCTCTAAAGAAAGATTTGTATCTTCTTCTTAAATAATTTCAAGATCTTTTAGACTCTCACTTGCTTCTTGATCTATAAAATTACTCTCAAAGAACTCAGCATTCTAGGCAACAAAGACTTTGTTCTCGGATGGGTTGTAGAAAGAATATCCCATTGTTTCCTTTGGGTATCCTACGAAGATACACTTAAAAGATCTGGGTTCCAGTTTGTCAGGTTTGGTAAGTATATCACGCTTAACAAGTACCTCACAACCCCATACTTTCAAGTAAGACAGCTTAGGGGCTTGCCCATGCCATATTTCATATGGTGTCTTATCAACCTTCTTAGTTGGAACCATGTTGAGAATGCGTGCAGCAGACTCAAGGGCATAATCCCAAAAGGACTTTGGTAGAGTAGTTTGACTCATCATGGAGCGAACCATGTCTAGCGGTGTTCGATTTCTCCTCTCTAACACTCTATTATGTTGGGGCGTGTAGGGAGGAGTGTGATGGGAAATAATCCCATGCTCCTTTAGATGATCCAAAAACTCTTGACTCATATATTCACCTCCACGATCAGAACGTAGTGA